>CATIWM010351335.1:0-11448 GCA_949671775.1 Mallotus repandus | reverse complement strand
AGGCAGGTAAGGAAGCTGTTTGGATCAAGAAGTTTATAGTTGGATTGAGTGTTATTCCTAGTATATCAGATCCAGTGGACTTGTATTGTCATAACAATTAAGCCATAGCATATGCTAAGGAACCCAGATCACATCAGCAATCCAAACAAATACTTAGGCATTATCATCTCATTAGAGAAATCATTAAGAGAGGAGATGTGAAGATATGCAGAGTGCCAACAAATGACAATGTTATTGATCCACTAAGTAAGCCTCTTCCACAACATAAGCATGAGAGTCATACTAGTTCAATGATTGTAAGATACAATGTTGATTGGGCCTAGTGCAAGTAGGAGATTATTATTGGCTAATTATGTAATGGCCATATTTTGACTTTGTCATGTTTCCATTTTATTAATAAAGAGGCATTTTCATTATTACTAGCTAATTCTAATATTATCCTTGATTAGTTAATTCTACCTAAGGTCATTAAGTATGCGACTTAATAGTAAAACTCTTAGATGATACTTGAATTCTAATCTAAATATCCCTAGTCAATCATTATAGTAGGAACAACAATGAATAAAGACTAGTGTGAGGTTAGCTGATGATTATGCTTTACTGATCATGTATATGAGTCAAACTCATAGGTACATATTTAGAGAAATGATGTACTGAATCGACCCACTATAAGAATACTATATGGATAATTATTATAAGTAAATCTCATCATAGTAGTATTATTTGAGTCCTCTGACCTGAAATCACTATGGTTTCCTGCTTGATGAGTTCTATATTTTGACACATCCCTACATCATCTTAAACCGGATGATAAAACAAGTTGTGATTGGATATAAAATGAGTTATGTGAGGAATATGAGTGATTGAGATAGAATTTATCCCTCAATTATTTTGAACAGATATCAATGGGCCCTTTGATAAGTTAAACTGAAGTGAAATGCATGGCCATGCTAGAATGTATTGATAAAGAGTTATCAATATCACATAAAGAGTTATCAATATCATATAAAGAGTTACCAATATCAGTTTACTTGGGATAGAGAAACAATATGATTAAACTATATAAGGATGACATAAACCATGCCTTATGTTCAATCTAGATATCGCATGACAAAAGGACTATAATACACACTGTGTATTAGGTTATGTCGGATTATCGACCTTCACACAACTTGGGTAATCATAATGTCTCACTAGAGGCCACTTATGACTTGTAGGCTAAAATGGGAATTTTAGGCCCACTGCCAATATATATATATATATATATATATATATATATATATATATCCTAATTTATTTAAGGTAAGAGTTATTTAAATAAATTGAAAATGATTCTTATTTGGAAATTAGAATCAAAATAAAAGAAGAAGTTTAATCTTACCAAAACTGTATTGGTAAGGAAGTGGTAAGTGAAACCCTACAATGGATGTCTATAAATACATCTCATTCTCTAGGGTTTTTGGTAGCCATTTTTCTCCTCCTTCCTCCACTTCTTTTGTGAAAAAAAAAACACATAGAGAGAACAAAATAAAAGAGTCATCTTTTTTACCAAGGTGCTAGCACATCTACATTGCTTTGAATTCCTTGTTCATGTGGATACCAATAGAGGGCATGGCTTTTGGTGGCAGCTCAATCCAACAAAAGCATACGTAAAGCTCGAGGTAGGGTGTCACCCCCCCCCCCTCTCTTCCTTCTAACATTCTTGCCTTGAAATCGACTTAGTAAGTTTTAGAAACCCTCTCAATCAATTTATTCGAATTACATGGATCCTATTGAGGGTTTCCATGGTTAAAAGTTTTAATTTTTGCTGCGTTTTGGATCATGAAAACCCAACAGAAGGGTAATGCTCCACAAAAAGGGGGTGGAAGAGGCGATGAAATTGATGAACTCTTTCATCAAATTAGGGAGTTTAAAGAGCAAGAGAGTGACGAAGTTACTCCTACACAAGAACATTAAGAAGACCCTTCAACCCAAAGAAAAAAGGCAATAAGCAAAGGCTCTTCAAAGGGAGCACAAAGAGTTAATGAAGAACCTTCTTGGGTAGGATAACTTTTTGATCGCATTTCTTTGATAAAGTCTAACTTCAACCTCCATTTTGATTAAGTGGATGAGCATATTGCACATCCCCAAGATGATGTGCATTACTTTTATAAGAGGCAAGACTATGAATGTCAATACGCCATTTTAGCTTATCCCTTCCTCCTCTTGAAGATGGTGATCATTCTTAGTTATTTCTCTATATCATTTTATTTTACATTTCTAATTTTCATGTTTTTAAGTTAGTTTTTTTTTCAAGTTTATGTCTTTATGCTTTTTTTATGTCTTCATGCGCTAGTCTTGGACCTTTTTTTATTTAATGGAATCTTAATTTAGTTATCCCTTTGTCATTGGCTCATTTTATTTCGATCTCCTTTTTTTTGCATTTTGCCAAAAGTAGGAGAAGTGTTATTTTGAGAATATGATGAGTATATATTGAGTATATGATATGTTACTTTAAGTATATGTTGAGTATATTTTGAGTATCTATAAATGATAATCTTTTGAATTGATATGCACATCAAAATAATCATCGAGTGAGGGGGAGCAGCCTTCAAAACCTAAATTGTACATGCACATATTAAGGGGGAGCACCATAAACACACACCTACACAATTGCATTTTTTATATACTCAAAATTGTTCGTCAAAATCAAAAAGGGGGAGATTGTTAACCATGTGCATGATTAAGGCTCTATCTAACCTCATTTTAATTTTAACAATGCAATAATTGAAGTGCTAATAAGCTTACTTTAAGTGTGTATTAGTTAGGTACAAAAAGACACTCAAAACACTAAACAAAATTTGGAGCTAGTGGTCCTCATGGTGTCTCCATCACAACTGTGACCATATCCATGACTAGGCTCACGATCTCAACTCATGAGCATGACTAAGAGTGCCTTCAATTGACAAAGGTCCAGTGGTCCTCATGGTCTCCATTATGACGGGGACTAGTATGTGACCAAGCTCAAGATCCATGGTCACGACCCTAATCAAAGCCACCTTCAATTGCCCAAAAGGCTAATGGTCCTCATGAGTATGATCATGGCAGTGGTCACACTCATGACTTAGCTCATGATCACATCTCACAAGCACAAGCCCCAATAAAGAATAAGGACTAAAGAAGGTTAGTGGTCCTCATGGTCCCAGTCACGGCCGTGACCATGATCACGATCCACATGGCAACTTAGCAATGGTCATAAGGTTGCTCCAACAACTAGTATAATCAACAGTCACGACCATGACATACACCATTATCACTGTGACATATCAAATTCTTATAAAAACTTGTTTTTACATTTAATGAAGGCAGGGAAGCTGGGAGATAAATTAAATGCACACCAACAGCTAGTTTTTGATCTTCAACTATAAAATCAAGTGTTGGAGGATCATTTACAAGTTACACACTTTGGTTGTTAAAGAATTTATTATTTAGAAGCAATTTGTGCATTAACTCTTCTCCTATTTTTCTTTTAAAAATTGTTAAGTACTCTTCTTCTACGTGTTTCTTGGAGCAAAGAAAAAGGAAGTGAGGATCTAAGTGTAAAAAGGAATTGTTTAATTGCTCACCACTAAAACACTTGGAAATTAGTTTAAGAATGAGCCTTGAAAACTTTTGTGTAAGATTTGAGTTGAGCCTAAAAATCATTGTGTAACAATCAATCTAAGTGAATAACTTGAAATAGGTTAAAAATCCTAACTTAGGAGAGTTAGGCGGAGAGGAAGATTTAATTGGTAAACTGAACGCCTTAAACAAGTGTGTTCAATCTTCTTCATATCCTAATCTCTTATTGATTTTATTAAATTTTCTTAAATTTTTCATTATCCCTATTCATCTTCTCTCTCTCTCTCTCTCTCTCTCTCTCTCTCTCTCTCTCAAGGCACTAACAGTTAATATAATTAAATATTATTTAATTTTATTGTTGTGCTAAAAGGGTTGTAGCTTTATTTTACGGGATAAGGTACAAATTGGACCTTAACTTTCTCCTAAAATTTATATTTGTCTTTAATTTTTTTTTTGTTCCAATTAGACCTTAATCTTTAAAAATTGGATCATATTGGACCCTCTGTTAAAGAATTGTTGCAATTAAGTTCTAAAATTTTTTTAAAAAAATTCAACCTTGATAGTAATTAATAAAAAACAATTTAAAGAGCCATGTGTATTAATGGAATTACTTTTAAAATATACATTTATGAATTTTTTAAATTTTTTAAATTTTTAAGTTTATAAAAACCATTTTTAATATGTTTTTGCAAATTTAGAAAAAAAAGTTTTAAATATATTTTTAAATTTAATTTTTAAAAAAAATTTAAAAATTGTATAATCAAGCCATATGCATTTAATAAAAAAGAATTTAAAAATTTGTATACACTCAATAATTTGTTAAAAATTATTTAAAATTCTAAAATTTTCTATAAATTTAGAAATTTTTTAAAAATTATTATGACTATGGAAAATTTTTAATTCTTTTTTATTAAATGTATATTAATTGATTCCAAAATTTTTGAATTTTTAAAAATTTTTAGATCTACAAAAAAATATTTTTAACTTTTATAAATTTTTTAAAAATATAAAAATGTATTTCTATAAACTTTAAAAAAAATTTAAAAATTTAAAAACTTTATACATATTTATTTTGAAACTAATTTCATCAATTTGCATTCTTATTCAAGCTAATTTTTATTAGTTAACATTAAAGTTAAACTTTTCTTTGATTGTTAGGACTTAATTGCAACAATTCTTTTAAAAAAAAGTCTAATATTATCAAATTTTTAAAAATTAAGATCCAATTGGGAACAAAAAAATATTAAGGTCAAATATGAACCTTAGAGAGTAAAGTTGAAGGTCCAATTTGTATCTTATTCCTTATTTTATTTATGCTATTTTTATTTTTTATTTTATCATAGGTGGATGTGTATAATGATGTGATGGATGTTGTGAAGGAGACTTAATTACATAAAAATGGAATAATTGACAAGTTTGGACCTAGGTGTAAAATTTAAAACTTTTTTAAAGAAATTGCAATTTTGCATGTTAGTACAGGAATAAATAAATAATTAAAAACATTAAAATACAAAATATAAACTGAGACCAACGGCAATATTGGATAGGCATTTTAATAGTTCATACCCAGTTTTTGAACTCTCTAAAGACCACTACTGGGACCTATCATATGATCCAGTTGTTGTAAAGTGTGTCCTAAATTTTACTCAGGTGGCGACTCCATTCCGATATAGATTTTCTAGCCCATGTTATATTTGAGGCCCACACAATGTCATTGGTCGTCAAACACTTGGACGTCCGCTGAATCTCACTCCCTACATATATATTTTACTCCTACTTAAATAATGTTAAAATATAAAAATATATATCTTAAATTATTGAAAATATTCTAAATATAATTAAAAATATGTATATATATTAACCTAAAATTCATAAATTTAATTTTTTATATATAATAAATTATAAATTAACAAAATATTTATATATATTATATTTTATTTAAATAATTTATAAAATCTAATTTTTATGTTTTATTAAGATATTGTTTATTATGACTGATAATGCATAAACATATTGCCCATTTTAATAATTTTTTATATTTTTATTTTTAAATATCAGTATATATTTCGAATATATTATAGACGTATTATAACATATTTAATTATATTATATTATATTATATTATATTATATTTTGTATAAATTTAAACGAGTTACACAAGTCGTACAACATACTTTTCAAACGTGTTCAATATTAATTTTACTTTTTTTATATAAACGTGTCATGTAACAAATTAGTATGGGAATTGTGTTTGGATTGGTTGTTTCTACACTATACCTTGTTCCAATGTGTTTCTACACTATCACCAGCCCACAAAAACTCTTAGCCCTATTTTTAAAGGTAGAACTTGTTGCAATTTAGTTATATTTCTGTTTAATATAAAAAAATATGTTTATATAAATATAAATTGGTCAAATGCTCCTTTTTATTTCTAAATTTTACTCTTTTAGTCTATTGCACCTCTTAACTTTTAAATTTGTCTATTGTATATCTCCACTTCTATTTTGTGTCTATATCACTTATGATTTAACATTTTAATTTTCTATTAAACACATGCATTACCAGCATGGATAAACGATTGAAATCAAACAAATTCAAGCACGTCTATCACTGTAGCAACATGGATGATATAGGTACAAAATAAAAGTTAAGATGTGCAATAGGTAATTTTTAAAAGTTGAGGGGTACAATATACAAAAATGATAAAGTTTAGGGGTGAAAATAAACATTCGGCCTACTGAAATATGTCTATACTGTCATGATATTTGACACGTCAGTGCATGTTTTGAACATGTGTTTTAATACTCTGAATCATAGGTGATATAGTTACAAAATATAAGTTCAGATGTGCAATAGACAAATTTAAAAGTTGATTGGTGCAATAGACTAAAAGGGTAAAGTTTAGGGGTGAAAATAAGTATTTGCCAACATAAATTATTGTGCCAAATTTTTTATTTTATTTTATTCAAGTTACTAGTATTTGTATTTTTTTTTTCTTTTTTTTTTTTGTTAACGAAATTTGTTATGCTCGGTAAAGGGAAAATATTCGAGCAAACCACAAAAAAAAGTTTAGTAATATACTAAAAAAACAAAAAGTGTGTAATTTCTGAGCTAATGTCGTGTAATTACCCACTAAACATAAAAAGCACATAACCTAATTGAAAGTTTATGATTCCTTTCAAGCCAATTACCATCAGACAAGCAAGAAAAAAATGCACATGCTTGTCAGATTGCTGATGTAAAAAGTATCAGAACGTAGATAGTGACCTTTGCTTGCTTCAGAGTCAGGCAGTTTTGTACCGTTTAGCAGTAAGTCAAAAGATTCTCGAATATTCGAGACAAAAATGTTTTCGTGGTGCCAGTAAGCACCCAAATTTGCAAAGCAACCCCAAGCGTTGAAAACTTTGCAGCATTTTTATATAAAATATTTGGCCAAATGTATATTTTTACCCATCATATTTACTCAATTAATTTTTAAATTTTTATTATATTCTATTTAATTTTTAAATTTTTATTTTAAATATATTTAACTCCTATATTATATATAAATTAATATTGACATAAACATAAAAAAATTTATATAAATGACAATAATATTTAATGAGAGAGATATTGTAATTAAAAATAAAAAAAATTTAAATATTTAATATTAATTTTTAATTTTATTTATATTTTTTAAAGCTAATTTTAACATTTTGTGTTTAAAATCATTTAAAATTAAATTTTTATATATTTTAATATTTTATAAGTTAAATAGAATAAAAATATAAATTGAAAATTAAAAAAATTTAAAATAAAAATTTAAAAGTTGAATATAAAATAATAAAAATTTAAAAGTGTCTGAGGTAAAGTTTAGAAGTAGAGCTATGTATTCTACCTAAAAATATTTTGTATGTACCAACAATTGGATTGTCTAAAATAATTATTTTTATTTAAATGATATTTTAAATTTTACGTTTGATTGCACATAGAAAAATTAATTAATTATTATAAAAAATTTTCATTCAAATCAGGGCGGAATTAGAATTAAAAATATAGGAATCATAATTGAATAACAATAAAATAAAATAAATTTCAATAAAAATAGATGAATTAAAGTAAAATATAGTTTAATTTGGGGCAAACATTAAATCTATATATAGTTTTTAAAACAATTTTTTGGATTTTTTTTTGAGGGGTGCGGCAGAGCATTGCCCCTAACTATTAATGTAGTTTCGTCCATAGTTTGGACCAAATTAAATTAATTAAAATTTTAATGAACTTTTAAATACTGATAATTTAAATAAAAAATATTTCACATGAAAGACAAGTTTTCTTTTTTTTTTTTGGTAAATTTACATTGTGTACGGTTTTTGAACAAAATTTTCACGCAATTTTTTTCACATTTATGTTATGTGTGTTTCACATGTAACTTCTCTTTTTTCTTTCATTTTTCTACATAGAATTCAAACACAACAATAACAATATCAACAACAAATTCATTCTCTTTCTCTTCTTTTTCGTCCCCTTTCTCTCCTAAATTATCAAAGTCATTTTTTTCATTTTTTTTTATTCGATTTATGTCATCTAGCGAAGACCCATCTATGCAAATATATATATATATACTTCACTGTTGTTTGGATCTATTTACATAGATAATTTTGGGTATTTATTGTTAATTTGGTGACATGATATTAATGAATTTGGTTGTTATCAAGTTGTTATTGGGTGGTTGTTGATGTTTCTGGTTTTTTTTACTCTTTTTGGTTGTTGTGATGCTATTTTGTGCTCCACGAAAATAGAGGTAAGCAGAGCTATTCAAATTGGTTGTTATCAAGATATTGTTGCTATTTTTTTGTTTCTCTGGTTGTTTTTTTGGTTATTGTTCATGTTTTTACTTGTTGTCCGGATGTTGTCCCAAAAAAACTAAAAAACAACAGTAATAACCCAATAACAACCATAAATAAAAAAAATAAAACAACAAACTCACAATAAGAAAAACATAACAACAACCAAATAACAAAAAAAAATCAATAATAGTCATAGAATAATAAGAAAAAACCATAAATATTTTTTTAGTTGTTGATAATTGTATTTGTAGTTGTTTAGTAGTGGTTGTTGTGAAGTTGGTATCAAAGTTGTTTGTACACGAGAACAATCATTGCATCTTCAAAAAGAATTATTTGTCAACACTATAGTTTTGAATTAAAAAAGTCAATCATATTTTTGAAATTTTTTTTATTTGAATCATTAATATATAGAGGCTACTAGATTCTGACTAATTCAGTTTAATCTAGATATGACCACAAAAATGATAAAAGTCTTCCAATAATTAATTGAGTGTAGCTTAATACATTAAGATTCGAACCCAAAACATTATTTGAGTGAAAACATCTTCTATAAGCTTATTCAATCGGCCATTCGTGACAAGACAAGCCCTTTTGTAAAAGTTTCTATGGGTGTAATTAATTGAGCCAAGCCGAGTTTGAGTTTTAATTAGTTCAGATTTGGTTCATTTATAATCAAGCAAAACTTGCTATATCATGTGATGTTCATGAATTATTCGTAAATTTAAACGAATCTAAAAAAAAATTTAAAAATATAAATTATAATTAAAATTATGCATTAAAATTTTAAAAATAAAATATTTACTAAATAAATTAAAATATATTTAATAAAAATTATAATTTTATTCTAATAATATATTTTTTAAATTTTTTTATAATAAAAATTTATATATTATTTATTTAAAAAAATTAAATATTAAAATTACGAGCTGACTTATAAATTTTTATTCAAATTTATTCAGAAATTTCATGTATTAAATTTTATATAATTTAAATTTGACTCATTTATCAAACGATCTTCAATATATAAAATTAAATAATTTTTTATCAAATCGAATATCAACTTACTCAGGAGCGACTTGGTTTGTTTACCGCTCTTATTGCTTCACTCCTTAGTAAGACATTAGGAAAGATTTTTATCACGTGATGTGGCATGTCTTTTTAAACTTATCCTTTTATTTATTTAACAAACTTGTCCTTTCGATTAAAGGAAAGCTGATGGAGCCGAAAGTATAAGCATATTAAGGACCCACTAATGTTATACATTGCGCCAACTTATCAAAAAACATGCATGTTTCTTTAAAGACTAATTTATATTATTTGAAATAAATATGAAGACGAATAACTGTATCAAGATTTTCTTTTTAATTTTTTTACGCTTTATTGGTACAAAATTTAATAATAGTTGTTAAAGTACGATGAAAAAAATATTTTTAAAAGTAAAGAAGCCAAAGTACATAATATAGCAAATATCAAGAAAAGTGCTTGTACTTATCATAATTAGATTTTTCAAAACTAACTAATTTTATTAAGTACATGCCTTAAATTTTTAGCGGCGGAATGCTTTATTTTACATTTGAACTTTACCTTTTTAACTTATAATATTTTTCAATTTTTATAGTGATTAATAGCATATTTGAACTTTTTATTTTAGACTCATTTCAAATCTACAACACACAAAAATAACGCTTGAAAAACACATGTTGTGACGTCAAAATTTAAAATACTAAACTAAAAAATAAAACTTATGTGCCATTAAATTAAAATGCCATCGTTTATTAATTAAATATTAAAAATAAAAAAAAAACTAAATTCTAACCCTAGCCCTTTTTTTTCCATTCTCAACTTTTCATCTCTTTTTACGTGCCCAACACTACCACCACTCAAGTTGATATTCTCTTTCTCTTTCTCCTCCTCCGGTGACAATGGCGATGAAGTTGATTCCTGTATGCCCAATTCTTGGTATCAACATATCCACTATCGGTTAGCGACCACTGTGGAATACTAGGCCCTTCTGCTTTTATTTCGAAGCTCCTCACTGTTTGGCACCTCACTAGATGGTGGTTTTACATGGGCAACCCGTCACCTACTCCTCCATTAAGTGGCTCCTTTTGGGAGTTCTTGAATTTCAAAGTCCATTGATGGTTGTTAGAGAAGAAGAGGCTGTGTTTAATGGACTACCATTTCTTGAACCTTTATTCAATGACTCATTCACAAGCGGGTCGCCAAAGAATATAGATTGGTTTATGTACAAAAGCTCATCTTTAGGAATCTGAGCAGAAGAACCAGCAACCCTAGAAAAAGAGGAAAGAAACTGTCTAGCTTCAGGATCCCAATAAACTGAAGTTCTTAAATTCTCCATTGCACCTAGGTTTCTTCTTAAAGGAATCTGAGCCATGTTTTCATGCAGTGGATTCCCATGTGCTTCGTTTCCTTTTGTTGATTGAGGAGATTGATTTGCTGATGATTAATATATGGGGTTGAAATGGTACCTGTTTGAAGTTTGCTACTGCAATGGTGATGTCGCAAGGTTAGAGATATTAGCACTACTAAAGTTACTAAGATTCTTACAAGTGTGGCTAACATTGTTGTTGAAAAGCACAAGAAGAAACAAGTTTAAACTCTTTTTTTATATGGTTAATTATTTATTTATATTTAATTGGATGATGATGATGATATAGTGGTGGATGTATGGAGAATGCAATGGTGGAATTTTTGCTCACCACTTGTTTGATGAAATACCAAAGAAGATATTTTCATTGTTATTTCAAGATTTCTGAGTTAATTTTGATGTTATTTATTTTTTCTTTAGTTTACTGCTATTTTGATGAAATTAGATGGTGTTCATGCTTGAAAAAAATGGAACTTTTTGTGAAGATAGGTGATGGTTTGGATAGTGCATGAAGGGCAGGTGGTGGTGATGGTTTAATAGGATGACATAACTGAGAAGATAAAGATAAGGGGTTCAATTATAAATTATATTTGCTTCCAAATAACAATTTAATCCTTTTTGTATATTTTA
>CATIWM010351281.1:0-23533 GCA_949671775.1 Mallotus repandus | reverse complement strand
GTATGAACCAAACGGCCCTAAGTCCTTTCCCTTGCTTTACTGCTATGCTTGCTTTACCTTCATGTACTTCTCTTATATATTTGGGTTCAGCTTGTTTTTGTTTAATTGATACGACACTATTTGTTCTCATTACCTTTTTTTTTTCAGTAACAGCGTCAGAAAGAAAATTACCATTTTGTAAGTTAAAAATTAAATATGTACTCGTGACTGGTGGTGTTGTTAGTGGACATGGCAAAGGTATTCTGTTTTCTTAACTTGTTGCTACATTCACTTGTCTAAGTTGCTTATTCAAGGTCCATTCCTCGTTGATTTTTAATTTGTAAATTTGGAGGCTTTTTATTTATTTATTTTTATGGGTGCTTGATTGTGTTGTGCTTGCTTTAGACATACATTTATTTGTGCTAATTTATGCATCTCTTGTAGACCAACAATATCACAATTGACAAAATATATCAGGTAATTGGATATCTTTTTTGTGCACGCAAAACTTAATCTTGAACTATATATTAGTAGAATTACCTGAGCATGCTGTACTCTAACATTTTGCCTTTTTTACTCATTTTCTTGGACTAAACAAACTTTTTATTTTAGGTAATATCTTTAATTTATATATTGTATACTTATTTTCATTAAACATGTTATAATAGTATGTGCATAATTTCATTTTATTTTTTTGTAATATTTCCTTTAAATTGTTAATAGCCCAAGTTACAATTGAACCAATACAATTTTTTTTTTTTTTTTTGTGTTGTACAGGTTGTTGGAAATATGACTGGAATAATGAGATACAATTAGCTATTTAGCGTTGATTATGGTAGTTATTTTGGACCACATGAAAAAAAAAATAGCTCTGTTGTTTTAGTCTTTTATTGATTAATGATCAATTGTTAATAATATTATTCTTTTTTTATGTCTTTCTCTTGTTGATCAATAAGTGTATAATACTCAACTATTAATGTTCTTTACGCGTTTAATTATTAACGTATATATTCACATGATTGATGGTAATGGAAAAAATAAAAATGAATTATAAATATTATATATAGTGTTGTTATATATATTAATGACTTAAATGTTGAATAGGTTGTATTTATTATATAATAGAACTTAATATTATTACTTTACTAATATTAATAATAATAATAAAGATAATAAATAGTGCCTATTTTTAACGACATGAATAATCTTTGTTACTAAAATAAAACAACGAAAAAATTATATATTTATAGTGATGAAAAAATCCCTTAACTATTATTTGTTTCTTATCAAAAAGTAATGTCACAATAATTATAAAAATATAATAACGATAAATTTTTTTATCACTATTTATGACTTTTAGTGATGGAAAGATCACCTATAATTAAAATAATAGCAATAGGAATTTCACCAATCGTTAAAAAAATAACAATGGACAATGTTTTTCTGTCATTAAAAACTTTTAACGGGAGAAGCAATAATGACAGGCCACGACTGGATTTTTTCCATCGTTAAAATTTTTTAACGAGAGTAGTGAAACTTTTAACGAGGGTATTAATCTTGGTTAAACATCATTTTTCTTGTAGTGATAAACATATATATATATATATATATATATATTCACTTATTTATTTTATCTTTTATAGAGATATTTATTGGGTTAATTAACCCAAGTCTGTTTTGGACTTGTTACAATTGTGCGATTCTGTAGGTTCACATAACGTTGGCAGTGAGCCTAAAATTTTCATTTTAGCCCACAAGTCATAATTGGTCTTTAACAAGACATTATGACTGCCCAAGTTACGTGAAGGTCGATAGTCCGACATAGTCTTATCCACAACATGTATTATATTCCTTTTGTCATGTGATATCTTGATTGAACATAAGGCATGAATTATGTCATCCTTATATTGTTCAATCATATTATTTCTCGATTCCAAGTAGACTGATACTGATAACTCTTTATCTGATATTGATAACTCTTTATCAATACATTCTATCATGGCCTGGCATTTCTTTTCAGTCTAACTCATCAAGGGGCCTATATATATCTTCTCAAAATAATCGAGGGACAAATTTCATTTTAATCACTCACGTTCCTCACATAACTTATTCTATATCCAATCACAACTTGTTTTACTATCCGGTTAAAGATGATGTAGGGATGTGTCAAAATACAGAACTTATCATGCAGGAAATTATGGTGATTTCAGGTTAAAGGACTCAGATAATGCTACTGTGATGAGAATTACTTATGACAATTATGCATGTAGTATTCTCATAGTGGGTCGATCCTGTACATCATTTCTCTAAATATGTACCTATGAGTTTGACTCAATATCCCATATACATGATCAATAAAACACAATCATCAGTCAAACTCATTCTAGTCTTTATTCATTGTTATTCCCACAACAATGACTGACTAGGGATATTTAGATTAGAATTGAAGTATCACCTAAGAGTTTTACTATCAAGTCACATATTTAATAACCTTAGGTAGAATTAACTAATCAAGGATAATACTAGAATTAGCCAATAATAAAAAAATACCTCTTTATTAACAGAAATATGATGAAGTCAAAATTTGGCCATTACACAATTGGCCTTGGGCATATCACTAATATATATAGCTTGAGCTCGGCTTGTTTATTAAATGAGCTTCAATATATGAGCTCGAACGAGCTTTTATCAAGCCAAACACCGATCTGCTCGCAAGCGGCTCAGCTTGTTTACACCCTTAGTGATATCAGTTTCTTCTATTTGATGCTCGCTTTACTTTTTCTATATCTTGATTGGGTTAATTATTTAAGAGGACACCAAACTTTGCCTTGTTTCATTTTGTTCACTAAACTTCAATTTTTATCTTTTTTGTTACTGAACTTTTGTTTAGTTTCAAAATGGTTACCTAGAAACTCTTTCTAATCCACAAAGAATTCAGAATTATCAATTTGGTTCAAACTTAAACTTTCTTTACAAATAAGTTCATAGATTTTATAGAAAATTTATAAAATAGAGTTCATTCAGATTTTTGTTTACTTCATGCCTTCTATTGTAGAAAATATTGTTTAGTATCTATGTTTATTTGATAAGTCTAATACTAATAGTTTAAGAAATTTAAGACATGAATTATTTAAGTTTGTCAAGAAGAATTTAATATTCATTTTAAATATCATAACTATTATTATGATTGTGTTGAATATAATAAAAGTTGTGTATTATTAATAAAATTATTATAATTTTATATTATCTCTTAGATTTTGAATAAATTGTAAGAATGATGGAAAATCGAACAGAGAGTTAAAAATTTCAATAATCCATCAAGATTGACTTCATTCAACAATGTACAAAATGAAGTGAACTAACTCCTTGAGCAATTTCATGTTAAAGGAATACTTGGTGATTCTCTAGAAGAAAGACAAGCCTTGGCCAGTGAAGTAGGTAGGTTGGTGAATGAAAAACTAGATGCTATAAAAAGGGAAAAGTTTTGAAAGTACCTGTAATAGAAAAAGAGATAGAGAAATTTAGAAAAGGAAAAAATGGTTTCATATATTGCCGACTCTGCCACTAAGGCAGTGGTAGAGTTAGCAAACATGAACAATAGCAATTTAGCTCAAAACCTTAGGAAATCCTTAGATCTAGTAGATGAAGCTGAAAGAATTAAGAAATTCTACATCTCATCTTTCTTGATCCTTAAGTAACTCCTTGATTTCACCTAATAGGAGCAGGATTGCCCTTAGTGGTATCATGGAAAAAGGTAAGAAAAGAAATTTCTAAAATTCTTTATAATTCTAAATTAAATTGAAAACGATAAAGTTGAAGGACTAAAAATTATAGAGGACACCCTTTTTTGAAACAAATCAAAGTTGAGTTAACAAAAATAAACAAATTAAAATTTAATAAGCAAATTACAATAATAATATAGCTGGGTGACCTTGAAAATATTTAATCAATGTCGAATTGTTAGTTGAGTTGCTATTAAAAAATAATTATGATGAAAAAAATGAAAGAAGTCTCACCATTCAAAACCTATCTTTTAAATGTATGAAACTGGGTTAATTATATAGAAGGTTACCAATCTTTACACTAAATTTTATTTTAGTTCTATAATTTTAATTTGTATTTTTTTGTTACAAAATATTAATTTTAATTACAAAGAGAAGTCACTCAAAATCATTTCGACTAATTTAGATGATATGGCATACTATAGTTACCACATCACTATCCAACTTAACAAAATTGTTATATCGTATTGTCACGGCAATTTTTTCATAAGATTATTGACCATAATTTTATTTTGCTTCATTAATTTTTACATTCAACTTTATAAAATTATGATCAACAATCTTATGAATAAGGTAACGTGATAGTGTAACATAATAATTTTTATTGAGTTTAATTATAATGTGGCAATTTTAATGTGTCATGTCATCTAAATTGGCCAGAATTATTCGGATGACTTATTTATATAATTAAAATCAATATTTTATAAAAAAAAGATACAAATTAAAATTATAGAAATAAAATAAAATTTACTGCAATAATAATCTACCTACTCTTCCACCACTTGCCTCCAACTTTCCTTCTCCAGCCTCCTTTATCCTTCGGTTTATGATTTTTTAAATAAATAAAAAGATAAAAAAAAGAAAGTAAATTTTAAATTACACAGAAATTAAACCCAATGAGTAGCATCATAAAGTATTAACATTTCATTGGTTTTTGAAGTTTTCTTTTTAAAGTATAAATTTTTATTTTTGTTATTCAATTAGTCCAGTGATTGCCATCAAATCTCCTATTAATCTTTTCAAATTCCATCTGAAAATGCATCTTTTCAAATTCAATTTACTCCTAAAATTTCATTATGCAAATGGCTCATTTGTGACACATTTGATGTGTCATATATATATATATATATTTCTTTTTATTAATTTATGGTAGTACTTGACTTATGAAAAAAAAATCTGAAAACGACAAAAAGTATGTATTTCTTATATATCACGAAGCAATAATATAGAAATTGTAATTAAATTTGACTAAATTTTTTTACTCCTTTTTTAATTTTTTCAAATCTTATGTACTTTTAAATTGCATGTTCAATTAATTTATCCTTGACATTCACGTACCGTGTGTATTATTATTACTATTATTTTTTTAACAACAATTGATGATTATATTAGGAATATATATATATATATATATATATATATATATCATAATAATGATTATAATATCTATTATTATTATTATTACATATATAGTATTAAATATTTTTATCTAGTCATACATTAAGAATAAAAAAATATTTTTATCTAACATGACTTAAGCTCATGGATACTTTCACTTTACCATTTGAACTAGACTTCGTTGTTATTGTTACTATTATTGTGATTGTTATTGTTGTATGTTGCGTTGAATGGTTCATTTGTGACATAATTGATATGTGGAACATTGACTTACATATATATATATATATATATATATATGCACATGTCATATCATTGAGCAATAATATAAAAATAGTTTATGAATATATAAATTATATAATAATTGCAATTCACATGGCGTTTTTTTTATATATCATTTTGAATTTTTTAAACAATAGTTTATGAATATCATTCTACTCATTATAAACTAAAAATATGCAACTTTAGTGCTCAAAAAACTAAAAATATGCAACTTTCATTTAAAAAACTAATAATTATAGCAACAACAATAATAATTCCAGAAAACTATGTTGGGCTATGGATTAAAAATTGCTTTCTCAAGTTATAATATTTTAATTTGTTATAATTTATCGCAATATTTTATTTAATTTTTATTCAATCATATGACTATTTGAATTTTGTGAACTTTAATCCCATTCACACCAAACATTTAAGCAAATTTAATTTTCAAATTCAAGATCTTTTCGGTATTCTTTTAACTTTAATAGTAAATTTTTATATGCAATATTTTAATATATTTATACCAAATTAAATTAATCAAATTATATGCAATTAAAAAAATTATATTAGGAAATTGAATATGATAAATTCATATATAAAAGAGTCAATGCTATATAAGAAGATGATAAATAAATTAAACAGCATAAAAAAAAAACTCAAATAATTAATTTTTGAATTTTTCTTTAAAAAAATTATAGACTTTTACTTTTGATATATAATTGCTAATCTTTTCAATTCAATTTAATCCCAAAGTACTTTTCGATTAATTTATGCTTATCGTTATGTATACGTGAACGTCTTACATTTCCTTAAATGTAATACTTAAACTTCACCTTCAACTTTTAATTAGCACATATTCAATTTAAAAAATTAGATAAAAATAAAAAAATCATTTGATTTTATTA
Source organism: Mallotus repandus (assembly GCA_949671775.1). NCBI lineage: Eukaryota > Viridiplantae > Streptophyta > Magnoliopsida > Malpighiales > Euphorbiaceae > Mallotus > Mallotus repandus. The sequence continues at coordinate 17,208 of CATIWM010351281.1, read as the reverse complement.
GTCTATCATTTTTTAACATCTAATAGTATATTTAAGTTTATTTTACTTGTATTTTGATATCTTACTTATTGATATTTATATTCACTTCTATTTCGCGTATAGTTCATACATGAGGCAAATCACAAAGTTTATCTTTTTCATTAAATTTTTGTGTTACTTCATTTTTTCTTAAAAAAAGCAAAATGTATAAAACATAAAAAAAAATTATGTTTTTCATATAATTAAGCAACAATATATATAAAAATTAAAACTGAAATAGAATTTTTTTTTTGAACTACAAATTTCAGAAAGTGGAAGGGGGGAGGGGGATCTGAATACTCTACCTCTAAATGGAGCTGACCCTGTGGCTGGAACTAGCCGACACTATGGCTGTAAGGTGGGTAGCTCAACATTTAAGTGCCTAGGGACAACGGACTTGAACCCATGACCTCAAAGGTCATGGGTGTTAGATAGAGTTCTCATTTGTTTGTTTTTAGACATTGCTATCTTATCATATTGTTACTAAGAGAGAGCTAGTGTTTGTATTTAACTAAAACAGCTCCATATACACAACATACTCATTCTGTACTTTATTATAAGATGTACCGAAATCAATATACAACAATTATTCATTTTTCCCAAACATTACATGGTATCATAGCTGAACCATGGCTAACCAAATTGTTCCTGCTTCTACCACCAATACTGCTGCTACTCCATCATCTACCACGAGCTATACATTTGCCATCAAGCTTACTTCTCGCAATTACTTGGCATGGAAGACTCAATTTCTTCTACTTCTTAACTATCATAACATGAACTTATTAATCGATGGCACCCCACCTCCTTCCCAAACCATACCTTCTTCTACCAATCCAAATGAAATAATTCCAAATTTAGAACTCACACAATGGTTTCAACATGATCAACTACTTCTCACATGGCTTTTGTCCTCTTTGTCTGAAGAGGTTTTCTCTTATGTCATAGGCTGCACCACATCTCTAATGGCTTGGCGAGCACTAGAAAGTGCTTTTGGTGCTGTATCCTAGAACCGTTAACTACAACTACATGTAGAACTTCATGAGTTAAAGAAAAATGACATGTCCATTGCTCAATATTTGCAACAAGCCAAAGCTCTTGCTGATGAACTTGTTGCTACATGAAGAACTATTTCCTCTGCTGAGTTTAATGCGATTATTTATCGCATTATTGGTATTGAATTTCATCCTATTGTCTCTACTTTAAATCTTCGCACTGATCTTGTTCCTTTTTTTGAACTTTACAGTCAACTTTTATCTCATAAAATTCTTTTGCGAAGTTACCAAATTTCACCCTCAGTAAACCTTTCTGTTCAACCACCAAGCCTTTCTCAACCTCGTCCCACTTCATCACCAATGCAACAATCTCCATGGAGGGGTTTGAATGGCAACAAACGCAAATGCCAAATATGTGGTTACCATAACCACACAGTTGATCGTTGTAGGCAATGGTTAAGCAAATTACTCTTGGCATAGCAACACTCCATCACCTTTCTTTTATGACTTTTCGGCCTCACTACCCCCTTCACTCACCTTATCTGCACCATGGATACCTGATACAGGCACCACCCACCACATGACACCCAATCTCTCTACTATTCCATAACCTTAGCCCTATATTAGAGGTGATTAGATTACACTTGGCAATGGCCAATCTATGATGATTTCTCACACTGGTATGGTTTCTATTCCTTTATTGAAATGAGCTAACTTGTTAATGAAAGATATACTTCATGTTCCTTATTTATCTAAACCATTATTTTTTGTTAAAAGATTCACTAAGGATAACAATTTTTCTTTTGAATTTTATCCTTCTTCTTTTTTGGTTTAAGGACTTTCGGAGCAAGGAAATCTTGTTACAAGGTAAGAGTAATGTGGATTTGCATGAGCTCCCACTTTCTCGGCCTTAAGCTTTTTTATCTACTCATGTTCCTTATGAAGTTTGGCATGTTCGCCTAGGACATCCATGGGTTCAAGTTGTTTCTCGGATCATAAAAGACAATAATTTGCCAGTTAATAAATCCACTAGTTGTTCGTTCATTTGTGGTTCTTATAGGTTAGGAAAAATGTCACAATTGCCTTTTGCTTCTGTTAAACACACTAGTAAAAAGCCATTTGAAATAATCCATTCGGAAGTTTGGGGACCATCCCCTGTAGTTAGTAATTTAAGTTTTAAATATTTTATATTATTTATTGATGATTTTTCACGTTTCACATGGATTTTCCCAATTCGAAACAAGAGTGATGTCTTTAGCATTTTTCAGAATTTTGAATCCTTTGTTAAATTGCAATTTAATTCTTCAATTCAAGCTTTTCACTCCGATTAGGGTGGTGAGTATTAGAAATTAAATTCATATTTTAAACAAAAAGGAATCATTCATCGTATTGCTTGCCCATACACATATGAACAAAATGGCTTGTCCAAGAGAAAAATCAAACATATTGTAGACGCAAGCCTCACTCTACTTGCTCATACATCAATTCCTTTTCGTTTTTAGTCCTATGCATTTTTACATGCTATCCAAACAATCAATGTCATGCCCAATGTTGGAATTAAAAATAAAATTCCTTATGAATTATTATATAATTCCAAACCAAATTATTTGGATAGCAAAATTTTTGGTTGTGCTGTTTACCCTTATTTATGTCCTTTTAATTAACATAAATTTTATTTTCAAAGTCAAAGATGTTTTTATCTTGGATGTTCCCCTTCTCATTATGGTTTTTATTGTCTAGACATCATTCATGATAAAGTATTTGTAGTTTGTCATTATATTTTTGATGAATCTATTTTTCCATTCACTAATATTTCTCATCACTCTTGTCCCACTTCGGCTTCACAAGCAATGTCCCCATGGCTCACGTTGCAAAATCCCGCATGCTCTATCCTTGTCAATAGGTATGTATCCTTCATCTGCATGTCCATCATCTTCTTCTTTGCCATTACATACTAACCCACATCATTCACATACCTCGCCATCACTCGTCAAGCCCAACCATCTGTTCCCCACTCACCCGATACTTCCTAAACTTCATCCAAAATATCTGGACTTGCACCCGAATCATCTCACCACCTGCCCACCACATCTCCTTCTTCCACTTCTTCACAACCCATCTCATCCGAATCAGATATGCATCTGAATGTTGACCTTAGCCAATACTCGAATACTAATCCACCCTCCATCACCAATGAAACATGCACCCATGACATGATTTTGAGACCAACAACAATGGCCAAAAGAAAGCTTCACCTGTTTATTAAAAATACCCAAACCATTAACTAGCTTCACCATGAGCCACATACTTTCAAACAAGCTAGTAAGTATCATGAATGGAATAAATCTATGCAAGATGAGATTGATGCATTATTGTCCACTTCCACTTGGGACTTAGTTCCCAAGCCTCTAAATGCTAATGTTGATTCTAACAAGTGGGTTTACAGGATTAAAAGAAATTTAGATTGTAAAATTACTAGGTACAAGGCCAAGCTTATAGCTAAAGGATTTACACAATAAGAAGGCGTGGATTATCAAGAAACTTTTAGTCCAGTGATCAAAGCAACCACAATACAGACTATTCTAGCTCTAGCCTTTATGCATCAATGGATAATTCAACATCTTGATATTTCAAATGCATTCCTCCCTGGTCATTTACAAGAAATAATATATATGACCCTGCTCCAAGGCTTTATAGATACTCTCATCCGAATTTTGTGTGTAAATTAAACCGCTCATTGTATGGTTTAAAACAGGCACCTACTGCATGGTTTTCTCGTCTTGCCACCTTTCTTCATTACCATGGCTTTGTCTCTTCAAAAGCAGATAATTCTTTATTTTATAACATATCAGGTGTGGCCTATACTTTTATTCTTGTTTATGTAGATGATATAATCATCACAGGCACTTCTTTGACTGTGGTGCATAAGATAATTTTAGCTCTTCAAGCAGAATTCCCAATCAAGGACTTGGGTGATTTACATTACTTCCTTGGCATACATGTTACACGATCACCCGAAGGCACTTTGTTGTCCCAAACTAAATATATGTGTGATCTTTTAGAAACAGTGGGCATGTCGGAATCAAATAGCTGTAAAACTCTAATGGCAATTTCACCATCATTATCTAAGCATTCGAGTACACCAAGTAACGATGATGTAAATTATCGGCAAATAATTAGCAAACTCCAATACTTAACAATAACTCAGCTTGACATAGCTTTTACTGTAAATAAGTTATGTCAGTTCATGCATTCCCTAATCGATGTCCATTGGCATGCTTTGAAGCGGTTACTTCGATATTCATAAGGTACTTCAGAATTTGGCCTTCACTTCGCTTCTAATTCTTCTTTAGATATCAAATGCAATGTAGATAGTGATTGGGAAGGTGACCCTGATGATCGACGCTCTGCTAATGGTTTTACAATTTTCTTAGGCAAAAGCTTAATTTCATGGCTCGCTAAGAAGCAACCAACAGTTGCAAGATCATCCACTGAAAGTGAATACAAAGCTATTGCTAATGCCACTTCGGAGTTTTTATAGATTCGGTGCTTATTACATGAACTTGGCTTTCTACCCACTTCTAGTTCTCTTTGGTGTGATAATGTTGGTGCTATATATCTATCCTCTAATCTAGTTTTCCATGCTCGCACCAAACACATAGAGTTGGACTATCACTTTGTTCGAGATCAAGTCAAAAATGGCAATATTGACATTCAGTTCATACCCAGTGCTGCTCAACCGGCCGACATCTTCACCAAGCCCTTGTCACTGGCTCGGTTCATACATCTTCGATCATTGCTCCCTCTCCAGCTGACCAAGGACTTGCATGGGGGTGTTAGATAGAGTTCTCATATGTTTGTTTTTAGTTATTGTTATCTTATCATATTGTTACTAAGAGAGAGCTAGTGTTTGTATTTAACTAAAATAGCTCTATATACATAACATATTCATCCTGTACTTTATTATAAGATGTACCTAAATTAATATACAACAATTATTCATTTTTCCCAAACATTACAATGGGTACCCCTTTAACCACTTGAACCAAGTGGTGGGGGATTAACTGAAATAGAACTTGATTGATTTATGATTTTTAAACCATCACTTGCTATGGATTAATTTATTAAGAAGAAACGCTAAAATTATGGGTACCACAATTCACATGAATTTTTTTTAATTCAACGGCACATGAGTTTTTTTTTTTTTTTTTTTTAAATAATATCTAAAACACATAAAAATTTATAATTTTGCAAATTATTCAGCAACAACATGTACATTAATATCACGTTTGACTAATTTCATAATTTTGATCATAAAAATTATAGGAATCGTAAGTCACATGGCTTTTTTTTAATCAAATTCATATGACATCCAAATTAATTAAGAAGTAATTTATGAATTTTCATCCATTTCATATGTCATAGTTTAATGAACTTTATTTTAAAATGGTTATCATATTTTAATTTTTATATTTATAAAGTATTTTGTATTATTTAATATATGAGTTATCATGATGTGGTGTTGGTCAAGCTATTTTATATGTTAATTTATTCCATCAGCACTTTCAGAGTAACTTATCACATATTTTGCTCCTTTCGATGGTTTCGTTTGTCAAAATTTTTGTTGCTTTTGTTTGTTTTCCTCCTCTTATTTTATAGGATGCTTTATCAGATCTAGATGTTCAGTTTCTTTTGTTTTGTTTTATTCTGACTTTTGTTCATGTATTAGTTTTGGTGAGGGTTTTTTCATCACTTGGGACATTTTCAAGTGGTATTTCCCTTAATTATTTAACAAAAGATCAAAATATATAAAAAAAACTTAATAATATCAGTATATCCGATAAAAGTTAATCCTTGACATGGATATAGTTGTATGAATATTTATTTGAAAGACAAAACTTAGGAGCTAAATAATTAACACTTTTCAATGCATTGCTAAAAAAAAAAATCGTCTTTGCAAACAATTAAGTAGGAGATAGCAACAAAAGACTCAAAGATAATAAAGAAGCAACTCGAGACTTAACCTTAGTACCTTAGAAGTGACCTGAGGGTGTCAACTTCAATCACTGGACTTTTAGATGCTCGGTACCTTAGAAACAACCCAAGATTTGACAATTTCAGAAAGAAAGACTTAAAAATTTCTAAATAACCAATAATTGTTGAGCTCATCTGATAGACGTTGCTCCTATTTAAGTGATATTTGAGTTCGAGTCATGATATATACAAACAAATTAAATTAGTAGTTATGAAACTTTTATCGCTTTTGTGGACCTACTCATGTCAAATTAGATTAAACCAAGAGTTTAGATAAAAAAAATTTGAATAAATAAAAATTTTATTTGAGAACCAAAAAGATAAAAAAAATTATAATAATATACACGTAGATCTACAAAACTTAGCCATGGATACATAATTGATGGTTAAATATAATTTATAGCTATAAAAATAAAAATTGTATGATTAATTATATAATTTATATATTGTTTAGTCATGTACACTAAAAATTGTATGATCAATAATTTATAGCTATAAAAATAAAAATTGTATAATTAATTATATAAATAAAATGGTTGTCATATTTTAATTTTCATATTTATAAGGTATTTTGTATTATTATATGAGTTATCATGATGTGGTGCTGGCCATGCTTAATTAACTAATAACAGTTCATATTGGAAGTCAAAATTGAAAGTTTTACTACAATATAATAGAAGAAGCTGAGTAGCTTAAGCAAGCAATATATTAATTAGATAAAATCATGAGACGATTTTCAATAGTCGCTCGCAACATATGTGTACATACATAGTTTCCTATAAAAAGGTCACCATTTTGTGTTCTTTAAAACCCAAGAATTGAAGAAAAATAACAACATCTCTCCTGAAATATGGAGCTTCCCTCTCTAGGTTAGGGTTTCACAAAATCGTAGACTAATTTTTATTGTCCTTTTTTGGGGACCTGTTTCTTTGCTTTCCGTGCTTATTCTCTCTTTGGTAATATTGGGTCTCTTTGTTTCTTTTCTTTCATTAACTTCTTTTTCTTTCTTGTCTCATTGTTTTGTTTTGGATTAGGGTTTTAACTATCTTATCAGGGAACAAGTGGTCTAAGGTTTCATAGGCTTTCAGGGTTTAGTGGGGTTGATTACAGTGGTTCATAATGGCAAACGAACTCGAAATCTTATAGAGTAAGTTTTCTTTAACTGAGAATGAGGATCAGGCGGTAGCTCTCGAGAATGATAGCGGGGATGGTAATTCTATTCATAACGAGCTGTGTCTTGTGGGTAGAATATTGTTGGGTAAACCTTTTGGTTTGAAAAGGCTTCGAGGTGAGATGGAGGCTGCATGGAGTTTAGAAAGGGGTTTTAAAATTGAGGCTATCTCATCCCATGCTTTTATTTGTGAATTCAAGTCTAAGAATGACAAAATGAAAATTTTTGGAGATAGTGTGTGGCACTTTAATAAAAACCTTATTATTCTCAAAGAAATTGATACGGCAATACAACCTTCTAAAGTTATGTTGGATAGTTGTGAATTTTGGGTGCAAATTTATAATTTGCCATTGGATAGACGTAATAAGGAGGCAGTGTTGAAGGTAGGGGTCGAAAGCTGGTAGAGTGATCAAACTTGATGAGGCAAATTTTTCTCCCTATGGAAAATATATGAGAGCAAGGGTGGATGTTGATGTTTAAAACCAACCATGAGGGGCACAGTGGTGATTAATAGTAAAGGGGAAAAGATTTGGGTTTATTTCAAGTATGAGCAATTAAAATTTTTTTGTTTTTGGTGTGGTCTATTGGATCATATTGAGGATGAATGTGAGGAGAAACCGGACAATATTGAAGAAAATGAGTGGCCGTATAGAAAATATCTGAGTGCAACCCTAAATAAAAACATTGTTCATGGTACTGGTGTGCGGTGGAACAATAAGGCTGGGGTCTCTTGACTTGAGGAAGAGGGAAAAAGTATGAATGAGGGGAGTGTGTCAGCTAAAAGGCAACTCTTTGTGGATAACAATTTAAACTTTTGGATTTCAGAAGAGGGAGGGGGTGAATCAAAGGAAACGCAGTCGTCAGGGTCAAATCTTCTAATTATAGATTCAGTATCGATTATTCCTGAAACTGGCAAACAGATGATGGAGGATAGGATTGCGGGATTTGTTGATGGTAATGAATTAAAAATTGAGGTTCCACATTAGAATGTGGATGAGGGTTTGTAGGTGGTGACATCTCCAGTGTTTTCTTTGGGTGCTCAAGGAAAGTTCCTGATGTCTCGTACTAGTGGAAAAATTAATAAAGGTGCTGGCAAAAAGAAAAATTCTAAGAATTTGGGCAGAGCTAGTAAGGGGTGTGTTAAGGGTAAGTGGAAGTGTTTTAAAGTTGTTCGAAATTGTCAATTAACCCAGGTACTAGTCTTAGGTCCTTGTGAGCTGCCTATGTAAAGTAAAAGAAAAGAAGTTGAGTATATAGATTCAAATATTGGGATGATTGGCATTAAAGAAGATAGACGAGAGGGGAAGAAAATGTGCATGGAGATTGATAATCATGCAGTTCTAATTATGAATCTATTAAGTTAGAACCTCCAGGGATTGGGCAACCCTTGGACAGTTTGTGCCCTCAAGCACTTTTTTAAAGTGCATTGCCCAGACATAGGATTTTTAATGGAGACTAGGATGAGAGATATTGAACTCGAAGGTCTTCGGTTGAATTTCCTAGATTTTAATTTTTTATTGTTGATTCTGTAGGTCGTAGTGGAGGTTTAATTTTGATATGGAAAGAATAAATAAAATTTTCAATTCTGTCTTTTTCTAGTAATCATGTTGACTTTAAGGTGTTGATTGAGGCGGGTTCAGAGTTATGGAGAGGGTGTGGTATTTATGGTTATACAAAGTTGGTAAAAAAATCTAAAACTTGGAATTTATTGTCTTATCTTAAGCTAAAGTCCTCCCTTCCTTGGATTTATTTCGAAGACTTTAATGAAATTTTATTTAATTATGAGAAGGCAGGTGGAGCTCGGGGTAACTCGCGGTTTATGAGTGATTTTAGAGCTACAGTGGATTATTGCAATTTCCATGACTTGGGTTATAGAGGAGATTTGTTTACATGGGATAATGGTAGGAAGGGAAATGAGAAGATTCGGGAGCGCTTGGACAGGTTTCTCACTATCGATAGTTGGTTATCTTTATTTCCTCATGCAAAAGTGGAGCATTTAGTTCAGCTCTTATCAAATCATTGCCCCATTGTGTTGCATGCTTTAAAGAACAGCTCGGCTAAGCAGAGGGGTGTCAAGTGGTGTTTTGAGGCTATATGGGTTCGTGATTACTCTTGCGAGGAGGTAATTCGTAAATCTTGGTCTGATGGTCTTTATAATGGTATCAATGATGTTTGTGGAAAATTAGCTAAGTGCTTAGTAGCTTGGCAATATTGGAGCCATAATTCTTTTGGTAACATTTGAACATAAATCCGAAACCAGACCAAGCTTCTTGCTGAGCTTCAGGCAAAAATTAGGGAGGATGGTTGGGTTGATGAATTCCGGATGGCAAAAAAATATTTTCATAAGCTTCTTGCTTGGGAGGAGGTGATGTGGAGGCAAAGGTCTAAAGTGGTGTTGCTCTAAGAAGGGGATTAAAATAAAAAATGTTTTCATAGGAAGGCCTCAGAGAGAAGGAGAAGAAATTTTATTGTAGGCCTTAAAGATAGTGGTGGTAATTGAGTGTATGAAAAGGAGGATATTGAGAAGGTGGTTTTGGGTTATTTTGAAGAATTATTTTTGAGTTCTTCACCTTTTGATTTAGATTCAGTTATGAATGCAATCGACTCATCATTAGATCCTGATCTTGTGGAGCTTTTGTCGACCACTTTTGTTGCTGACGAGGTAGTTAGAGCCTTAAAACAAATGCATCCTTGTAAGGCCCCTGGCCTTGATAGTATGCTTGTTCTCTTTTTTACTTCTTTTTGGCATATTGTTAGTCCTGATGTTACTAGTTTGGTGCTTAATTTTCTCAATTCTGGGATTAGGCCTAAAGATATTAACCACACTTTTGTCACTTTGATTCCTAAGATAGATTTTCTTGAATCTATGAAAGATCTTGGCCCTATCTCTTTGTGTAATGTGATATATAAATTGATGTAAAAAACCTTAGCTAATAGGCTCAAGCTTGTCCTTTCTTCAGTCATTCATGAGAGTCAATATGCTTTTGTACTTAATCGGCTCATAACTGATAACACCATTATTGCCCTTGAACTTTTCCATTCTATGAAGCATAGGTATAAGAGTAAAAACGGGTTTTTTGCTCTCAAGCTTGATATGAGTAAGGCCTATGATAGGGTTGAATGGTCCTTCCTAGAGAAAGTGATGATTAAAATGAAGTTTCCTGCCCATTTTATTCGTCTTATTATGATTTGTATTAGTTCTGTTTCTTTTTCTTTTCTAATAAATGGAGAACCTTCTGGTTTTCTTAAGACTAACAAAGGTCTACGATAAGGTGATCCCATTTCACCATATTTGTTTATGATTTGTGCAGAGGGTCTTTCTTCCCTAATCAGAAAGGCGGAAGCTAATATGGAGATTCATGGTTTGGGTGCTAGTAGAAATGGTCCAAAAATTTCCCATCTTTTTTTTTACAAACGATAGCATATTGTTTGCACGAGCAAATTTGAGAGAATGCCAAGCTGTTAAGAGAGTTCTTACAACTTATGCTAATGCTTCGGGATAGTTTATTCATCATGCCAAATCAGAGGTGTCTTTTAGTGGAAACGTTCCTCTCAATTTGCGTGCTCAAATTAAGGAGAATTTTGGTGTGAATGAAGTGGAGTCTCATGCTAGGTATCTTGGTTTACCTACAATGGTGGGACGATCAAAGAAGATTATATTTAGCTTCCTTAAGGAGCGTATATGGAAGAAATTAAAAGGTTGGAAGGAGAAGGTTTTAACCAAAGTTGGGAACGAGGTCTTAATTAAATCTATGTTATGCGTTGCTATGCTTTTCCTAAAACTTTTTGTGAAGAGATCCAAAGTATGATAAGCCGCTTTTGGTGGGGTAGCATACGGAATGAGAATAAAATTCATTGGGTAAGATGGGATAAGACGTGTATGGTAAAGACTGAAGGTGGTTTGGGGTTTAGAAGTATTGCATGTTTTAATCTAGCCCTTCTTGCTAAGCAAGGATGGAGAATTTTGCAAAACCCTTCTTCTTTGTGTGCACGAGTGCTGAAAGCTAAATATTTTCTAAGATATGATTTTTTGGAATCTGGTGTTGGTTATCATCCTAGTTTCTTTTGGAGAAGTGTTCAGGAAGAAAAACTGATTATTATTAGGGGAATATTGTGGTGTGTAGGCAATGGGAAAGATATTCGGGTGTGGAAGGATAATTGGCTCTTAGATGGTCCATCCTCTAAGCCTCTTGTCTAGAAAATTTTGCCTGAAGATGCTAAAGTTAATAGCTTAATTGATGTTGAGCTTAAATGTTGGAAGCGAGCTCTAGTGAAGGAAGTATTCTTACCATTTGAAGCTGATCATATTTTGCGTATCCATCTCAGCTTCAAGCTTCCTTCAGATGTTCGCTTTTGGAGATTAGAGAAGAATGGGAAATACTTTGTCAGGTCAGGCTACTATTTGGCTCGTAGCATTTTTGGAGATAGTGCTGGCATTTTGTCAACTTCTGCAGGTCCTCATGCTAGGTGGAAAGTGCTATGGAAGGTTGATGTAGCCCTAAAAATTAAACACTTCCTGTGGAAATTCCTCTCAGGTACTCTCCCTACTCTGGATGCTGTGTCAAGTAGAGGTGTTCAATGTAACTCCCAGTGCCTTCGTTGTAAAATGGGAGTAGAATCCTGTTCTCATAAATTTAAGGAGTGTGCTTAGGTTAAAGGGATTTGGCTTCTTAGTCCATTTGGTTTTTGTAGTATGGAATTAAAGACTCTATCTATGTTGGATTGGTTCAGTTATTTTAATCAAAAACTTGGAAAGGATCAGGTTAGACTGTTTTACTATATTCCTTAGGAAATCTGGAATGACAGAAACAAATTGATCCATGGCAAGTTGGTGAAGGAGCCCTCTCAAATTATTAATCTGGAGTCTAATTTGAGCTTGGAGTTTGGGAACCAAAAGCGGGGTCGGTTGAGTCATAGGGAGAATGAGGTTGCGAGATGGAAAGCTCCGCTCAGCAACATAGTCAAAATTAATGCAGATGCTGCGTATTTGGCCACTTCAGGGAAGGCAGGTTTGGGTTTTGTCATTCGGAATAATGAGGGACTGGTTATGGTGTCGGGTGGTAAGTGCATTGACGATGTTCGGGATGTTGAGACGACTGAGGCTCTGGCTATGTTATTTGGGATTTCAATGGCTTGGGAATGTGGTTTTTTTGCTGTTGAAGTTGAGTCTGATGCCATTTCAGTTGTTCAGCAGCTTAAATTGCCATCATTAAGGTTGGGCCCCATTATGTTGATTATTGAGGATATCCTGTCTAAGGTTGATTGTTTTAGTAGAATTTCTTTTTCTTATGTTAATCGTTTGTGCAATAAAGTGGCTTATGCCACTGTCCAATGGGCATTGTCTTTAGTGGAAGACCATATCTTGGTGGAAGACCATATCCTGATGAAAGACCATATCCTGATGGAAGATGTACCACTTCTTTCTTAGCTTAATGAAGCTTTTTCTTTCAAAAAATAAAAAATAAAAATAAAACTCAAGAATTGAAGAGAAAACTTGTGTGTGTTTGTTAGATGAAAATGGAGATTTGGTCCATTTGTTTGCTATCGATCATAAGTTTCATTGTGATAAGAGCAACACACTGGATTTACAAGTGGAGCAACCCTAAGCGTGATGGAAAGTTACCGCCCGGTTCCATGGGCTTTCCTTTGATTGGGGAGACCATACAATTCATCATTCCAAGTAAATCTTTAGATATTCCAACTTTTATCAAGAAGAGATTGAGAAAGTAAGCATTTTCAATTTTATTTATATATATACATATCATTACTTGTATTGTTATTGATAAAGGTTTCTATTACTTTTAGATACGGACCACTGTTTCGAACAAGTTTGATGGGTAAGGCAGTGATTATATCATCGGATCCTGAATTCAACCATTATCTACTTCAACAAGAAGGAAAATTGGTTGTACCATGGACGACGGATTCATTTTCTAAGATGCTCAAACACGGTCCTAGAGAAATTTATCCAAGCGACGAATATATACAGAAAAACCAAAGGAACTTGGTTTTAGATCTCTTCGGCCTTGAGCCCATCAAGGAGAAGCTAATGCCTCAGATAGAAAGTAAGACAAAGATTGAAAGTTTGGTTCAAGCAGCCCAGTATCGAAGCCTAAAGTGTTTGTTCAGCAGTAAGTAAATTATAAATAATAATAACCCAAAGGGCTGGCTAAGTAGTGTAAGACTCCTTTGAACCTAATTATGTGTGAGAACCTTCAAGAATTATAATAACCTAAAGGTTCTTTGAATCACACAGCTAATATGTTGTGGTAAAAAAATGATAAATAATAATATCATTTTAATTTGCTTGCAAAACAATAATTACAATCATCATAGGTTGACATATGGGTACTTACTACTATGATTTTACACTACAGATGTTATTTAATTTTTCAGCAACAATAATGTTTAGCTACGATGCACAAAGATATGGGGAAAACTTGGGTGAAAGTTTGAGCAACATGCTCCAGGGATTCATGTCCATCCCTTTAAATATTCCAGGCACAACTTTTCACAAATGTATGAAGGCTCAGAGGACAGCTATAAAAGTAATCACAGAGTTGCTACATGAAAGACGTAGTCAATATCCAGAGATTCGTAAAAGGGACTATATGGATCGAATTGTGGAGGACCTCGAAACCGGCAACTTTTGGACTGAAAAATTAGCAATTTATTCTATATTTGGGCCAACTCTTGCAAGCTTTGAGGGCATATCTTCTACTCTTGCTCTTGCCATTAAGTTTCTCACTGAAAATCCTTCAATTGTGGAGAAGATGAGGGTTAGTAGTAATAAATCTGTGCCTGCTCTAAATTTGTTATTCATATACTTTATGTACTTGTAAAGTACTTGCTTTCTTTTCTGGAGGAGAAAGAGGCAATCCTAAAAGACAGAGAAGATAAAGATTCTGAACTTACATGGAAAAAATATAAATCTATGATCTATACTTGTTATGTGAGTCTTAAATATTGAGTATTAATAAATATTTAAAGTTTTTATAGTGTGTTTAAATGCAATGATTTGATTTTAAATTTTAGATTTAAAATTTAAAATTTAAAATATAAAAATTTTAAATAATATGTGATTTTTTGTCATTTTAAATTTTTAATAAATAAAATTTTAAATTTATTGTAAATTTATTTCAATTTTCATAAAAATAAATTGATATAATTTCTAAATAAATTATTTAATTAAAAATTAAATTCATTCTCACATAAAAAATAAAAAATAAAAATGAAAATTAAAAATATTAAATAATAATTATAATTATTGTGCAATTAAAATTACTTATCTTGATAGATTCTGTTTAAGAATGGTGGTTTTTAAGGAGGTATTGTGACCCCACCACTCTTTCCTGAAAATCTATCTTAGGGTGATTTTTAGTACAATCATTTTTATTTTAGTTACTTGTGCAATAATTCTCAAGATAAAATTATTATTAATAAAAATTAACCCAAATTTCACAACAACATGGACATATGTAACTTTTGTATATAATATAGAGGCCAGTTGTACAAATTGACACCTTAGCTTTTCTTATTAATTAAAGGTCAACCATGACGTTATTTCTTCTGTATATGCATCGATATCTACATAAATAGAATTAAATTTATTTATTATTTAATTATTAACATTAATTATTAAATTTAATTGACCGATTACCATCATTTTTTTTAAATAAAAGAAACGACTTAATAATATTATTATTAATGGTGTATTTGTTTGTTTTAGGTTTGTCAATGAAGCGAGCCGGTTGGCAAGTGTTGCTCCAGGAATAACGAGGAGGGCAATAACACATATTCATGTTGATGGTATGAAATAGTTTTTGTTTAATTTTTTTTTTTGGAGTGGCTCCCTTAAATATATATTTTTTAAAGATTTCTTCAAATATATCATTAGATCAATAACATCTCATCAAAAATTAATCTACCAATTCATATTCATTTATAAATATATATAGATAACTAAAAATAAAAATAAAAATAAAAATAAAAATTATTATCAAAATAAAAAAATTTATTTTTTAACTGAAAAAATATATTATTGTTGATTAAATAAATATATTGTGCTCTTATAGTTCTAAAAATATTTAATTTTTCTAATTAATTCAATAAATTATATATTGTAAAATAAATGTGTGTTACTAATATATTTTTACTAAAAATATTTATTTTTCATTTTGATACACATTTAAAATTATAAAATTTATTAATATATTATGCTAGAGTTAGTTTTGTGAACAAAATTGTTAGATTGATTTTTATTAGGTATCATTGATGTAATGGTAGATTTATGGAAACTTGAGAAAAAATAACTTAAGAGGAGCAAAATTTTCTTACCACTAATTTTTAGAAATAATAAATTTGAATTAAATTAAAAAATTTACAATTTTTATAAATAATAAATATCAATCATACCATTTTTTTTATCTCCATTAATAACTTAAGTGAGAAAAGATATAGATATTCTATTGAAAAGAGCTGAAATCAAACTCCTATTTCTCCCTTTCTTTCATATAATGTTGAAAATTAACCACTCGATCTAGTTTAAAAAAATATATCAATCATACCACTTTTAAATATGATCACTAATGGAATATTATATAATAGTTGATGTAAAGTGACGCGTGATTTTAATAGCTTGGAAGGATCTTAACTTTTTTCTTACGTTACAGCCACCACTTTGCCATAGATCCTAGGTATATCTAAGAGTTTATATGTATAATAACCACATTAATCAACCAACAATTAGTTAGAAATTAATTTTTAAATTTAACTAATTATTCCACCTTGCAGGGTATACAATTCCAAAAGATTGGCTGGTAATGGTTATTCCAGCATCTGTTTTACTAAATCCTAACTTATACGAAGATCCTCTTAAATTTGATCCATCAAGATGGGAAGTAAGTATATAATGAGTATATGCACAATTATTTTATTAACTTATGGAGGGAAAAAAATTGAGTGATGCAACTTTTATCGAGTCGAACTAATCAAATTAGTATTGATACATGATAAAGTTGCTAACTCTTTTAATTTTTTTTTTTTGTGAAATTTTTTTGCTAACAATACTTGTTATTTTCCTTATAAATTAAGAACATGAGTCCTAGCTCAATAGCAAAGAACTTCATACCTTTTGGAGGAGGCTCAAGATCTTGCGCAGGAGCCGAGTTCAGCAAGGTTTTCATGGCAATATTTTTTCATGTTCTTGTTACCGAATACAGGTACACACATACAAAACTATACTATGCATTTTTTTATTATAGATAGACCATCATTCGTAGCTATGATCTCTGAACATCTAATTTTGAAGGTGGACAAAAATCAAGGAAGGAGACGTGTTCCGATTTCCAGCTTTAAGCTTTGGTGATGGTTTTCATATAAAACTTACCCAGAAGCAAGGATGGCTTATGTACAATGCAACATGGCATCATTACTAAACCAATGTCATCTACTATGATCATTAATATTTATAAGTTATTATAGTTATCATCTTGATGTTGTCTGATATATATATATATATATATATATATCTTGTTTAGATCTGTGTTCATGGCTTGGTGTGTTTTTAATAAAAGGAAACCAGGACTGATGAGGATAATCATGTATCTCTATATATCTTGTTTTTGAATTTTGTATCTATACCCAATATGCAGATTAAATGTACGGTTGATTACACTAATTTCATTTTGAGTACTAAAATTTAATTTTATTTCTTTTTAATTATCCATCTTTTATTTAAGGGTTCTTTACATAAGTATAACAAAAAAAAAAAAAAAAACTTTAAAAAATGTTATTGACTTTAAAAATTTTAAAAACTAATAATTCTAATTTTTTTTTCAAATATAGGTTACTCTTTTTGTCACCTTTAATTTTGGAATTGCCTTTTATTCAACATTTTTTTACTAATTTTTTCAACTTTTTTTATTTTATATTTTTTAACATTTTATTTGTTTTCTTTTTTTTTCAGCAATTTTTTTTGCTTTATACTGT
>CATIWM010351229.1:0-10642 GCA_949671775.1 Mallotus repandus | reverse complement strand
TTAGTCGCGAATGAACATCTCTGGATTGTTCTGAACAATCGATCTCCACAAGACAGAGAGAATGCCACTGAGCTGCCCGATGACATGTTTGAGAGTCTCACGCCGATTTTTTTGATTCGACATCCAATCTATACTGTCACTAGTTTCTACCGCGCGCTCGGAGTAACAAAGGTAGCACCTCTGGGCAGCTGGGGTTGGGATCTGGGTACAGACATGGGTAGGCAGAGAGCCATGTTCGAACAATTCTGGCGTAAAACAAAAGGTACTTCCAATGGACTGCCTCCGATAGTCGTCGATGGCGATGATCTTGTCTCTAGGACCGACGAAGTGAGCAACAAGCTGTGCAAGAGACTAGGCATTCGAGAAGGCGTGTTAAGTGCAAAATGGGAAGTCACTCCCGACAACGAAAGAAGCGAAGAAGACATGATCAGAGGCTTTTTGAAGCAAATTTACGATTCTGACGGGATCATTCGGAGCAAGCAGGCGCCACCAGACCTCGACTTGAAATATGCCGAGTGGAAAGACGAATTCGGGGAAGAGGTAGCGCAAGTGTTGAAAAGGTCGGTTCAGGACAATATCAACCACTATGAATTTTTGGTACAGTTCAAGCTATAACCGCATCGCAAACAGTGGAAACAAACGACATCCACATATCAAGATTTTGGTATACTTACCCACTCACACTCTGTCATTCGGATCTTTTGGCAAAGTACTGCTCAACAAGTGGGAACACCGAGTAGAGCTCAACGAGACGGAGTCGCGGCAACAAGGCGAGCCAGGCAAGCAATACCGTTATAAAATGCAGACATGAACCAGGTCCTGGGTCAGATAAATGTTACACGACATTCAATACTCAATCTTAACCTCACCCTTTGGCCCTTGTACATCTTGTGTATCAATGTGGTATCTGGCTGTACCGGTATTATGAATCAGCATGAACGAGCTTGTCCGGTTCTTCACAAGATGGAGTACCTAGTCCAGCGTGTGCTTGCAACATGAACATGGCTCGCACGATGCAACGCCATCTTCCACGCATTTAGCCGGATTGACAGGTACACTGTAGCCGGAGAGAGGAGTAAAAATAAGGTATGCTTTAACCCCCCACCAGCACGGTGTGACCTCACTATCGATTCGGGCAAGGAATGGCAAGGGACAGAGTAACAAACTCCAACGTCGCAGTGACATCGTGCTAACCTTCTTGGATGCAGCGTGCAATCATTGAGATGGAAATCACATGTATTTGAGTCCAATGGCGCTCCTCAGTATTGGCACTTCTGAATCTTCTCTGTCTGCCCAGCAGTACGGACCACGCCATGGCTTTCTTACTGAAATCAATACTGCTCCTTGCTGCCACATGGACTTTGGCATTGGCTGATCTACAAGGCATCCCGACTGTGTCTTTCGTCAACGGTGATCAAGAAGTCGACCTGAGAAAAATCAAAAGCATCATCGTTGACCAACGATATGCCGACTCTACCGATCAAGACGGATACACTCTCATACCGCCAACTCTGCAACAATTCGCTCAAGTGTTTGCGAAAGACCTCTCTGACTGGTCTGACATACCGACGGCCCTAGGAAACGGCCCTAGTTCGGACTCCATCTTCTTGACTTTAGGAAACAATACTGCCTTCACCGACGTTGCAGGAAGATGGACCCACGAAGCCTACGACCTCAATATTACCGCGGATGGCATTACAATCATTGGAGCGAGTCCATTGGGAGCTTTCTGGGGCACTCGAACCGTCTTGCAACAGGCTGTCATCAACAATGGGACCATCAGCACTGGAGAAGGCTGTGATGCTCCTGGGTGGGGGACCAGAGGCGTAATGGTATGCAATATGCAACATCATATTCTATTGCTTGAATTGGCTAACGTTTCAAAGCTCGACTGTGGTCGACACTACTATCCGCCCGAGTTCGTAATCGAGATGTGTGGCTACTTGTCTTTCTGGAAACAAAACACCTTCCACATCCACCTCAGCGATAACTTGTACAACAACGTGGACATATACTCCCGTGAAAGGCAACTTGATCTCTACGCACGGTTCAGACTCTGGTCTGATGATCCGGCCGTCGCAGGGCTAAACAAACACCGGAATGAATCCTATACTCGAGAAGATTTCGACCGCATCCAGGAAACTTGTGCAGCACGAGGTGTCACGGTCATCCCTGAGATCGAAGCTCCCGGTCATGCTTTGGTCATCACTCAATGGAAACCAGAATTGGGCCTGGAAAGTGATCTCAGTCTCTTGAATATCTCAGTACCCGACACCATTCCTACTATGAACACAATCTGGGATACATTTTTGCCTTGGTTCCATAGTAAGGTGGTGCACATCGGTGCTGACGAGTATGCAGACAAGCAGCTGACACAAGCCCAACTCGCGGATGCGTACAACACCTTTGTCAATGCCATGAATGATCATATCCGTCCGTCTGGCAAGAGTATTCGCATCTGGGGCACTTTTCCTCCTCACGACAACTATACGAACCCTATTCCCAAAAACGTCGCTATTCAGCACTGGGCACAATTTGAAGACAATGCTAAATTCGATTACCTTTTGAAGGGCTATGATGTGATCAATTCAGATGATCAGTTTTATATTGTCAGCAAGCTTTCCAACAGCTATCCACAGCAGCTAAACAAAACTCGCATCTTCCATGGCAATCCCGCAGATGGCTCCGCTTGGGCGCCCAATATCTTTGATTCTAGAAATGCCACTAACAACGTGGAAAGAGGGAATCCATATGTCTTAGGTCATCTGGCGGCGCAGTGGAATGACTTTGGTGCGAATACCTCCACCTTCTTAGAGGCTTATAATTCGTGGCGTGAAGGTCTGCCTGGTCTGGCCGACAAACAATGGGGAGGCAATCTATCCGAAGAAAGCTATAGTCAAATATATGGATCCTTGCAAAAAGCTGCTCCTGGTCAGAACCTCGACCGAAGAGTCAAATCAAAAACCAACACAATTTTGACCTACGACCTAGCATCTTCGAACGGCACTGCTGTCTACGACTCTTCAGGAAACGAATACCATGGCAAGACGGATTGCTCTTCAAACGACTCTGCTCTTCAACTCGCAGGCAACTGCTCCATTACCACCCCACTCACCTCCAAGGGAGCCAACTATACCCTCTCTTTCACCCTCCGCCAAACCACCTCGTCGCCTGGAACCCTCTTCGCCGGTCCAGACAGCGAACTCCGCTCCGGCAACGGTACCTCCTCAAAACTGATGTTCGTCAGTGCTGGAAATGCCTTCCCACTCAATTACAGCTTACCCGTTGGCGAATGGGTGGATGCGGAGGTGATTGCGAGAGGCAACCGGACCTTCTTCTCTGCTAATGGTGGCGATGAGATGGAGTTTTTGGCGTTGACTGGATACAATGGGTTAACGTTGAATTATACCACGATGGCACTTGTGGCGCCGCTGGAGAGGGTTGGTGGGAATGGATGGGAGGGAGAGATGAAGAGTATTAGTTTGGTTGGGGGTGAGTGGTGGTGATGTTTTCGTAGTGACACAATATTATGCAAGAATTTCTGAATGATTCAAGATGCGATCCCATACTTTGTCTTTGCGTCTCGGACATTTATCATTCTTCTGGCGTTATCCGAGCCGCTCTGTCGTGCAAGGAAGAGCACGTGACACAAGTAATTAAGTGAGATCAGATAAGGTTGTACCGTGCACAGCTCTCCTTCCTTGCAGGGTTCACTCCTTTCCTCTTCCTTTGTGGCCATGTCGACGACATTCCATCGAACAGGTACCAAGGACGATGGCGGGTGAATTCTTGAAATCCCATGGCATAGACATAGACGCTGAGATGAACCGGATACAATTCGGCAATGAAAATGCCATACAAAAGTACGGACATCTCGAAGCGATTCTCAATGTGACACTTCCAGGCAAACCAACCGGAACACAGTGGAATATCCATCTTGATGATGGATGCGTGTCCAGCATCACGCAGGCCACGACAACGGATGCGCCTATACCCGCGGCTTCCAGATCGGCATTTGATGGCCAAGGAAGACTTTTGGCTCCCTCGCTCTGCCATCCACATATTCATCTTGACAAGGCCTTCTTGCTCTCCCATCCTAAATATAGCCATCTTCAAATTGAGAAAGGAGACTTTCAAGAAGCCATGTCCATGACCAGCGAGGCCAAATCTCTGTTCGAGGAGGGTGACTTGCTTGAGCGTGGCCGCCGTGTTATTGATGAGAGCGTTGCTGCCGGAGTCACACACATGCGTGCCTTCGTGGAAGTCGACGCTGTCGTTGGCTTGAACTGCTTGCAAGCAGGTTTGAAACTTCGGCGTGAGGATGGGGAGAGGTGTACTATCCAGATCTGTGCATTTGCACAAAATCCGCTCTTCTCTCCTGCGCCTGGCGACGAGGATGGGTCGTATATTCGTAAAACCCTGGCAGGTGTCGCTGATATGAACGAGGATGTGGAAGTAATCGGCAGTACTCCATACGTGGAACGGAACAGGCAGCTGATGGAAGCCAACGTCGACTGGATGATAGACTTGGCCATCCGGAAAGGCCTTCACCTAGATTTCCATCTCGATTATAATCTTGACCGAGATACGGAGCCATTGGTTTGGTATGTGATCAAACAGCTGAAGAACAAGAATTGGAATATCCAAACAACCAGGTCTGTCGTCCTTGGTCATTGCACCCGATTGACGTTGTTCAGTGAAGACGAGTGGCGGAGGCTTGCTGCAGAGATTGGAGACCTCCGGATCAGCTTTGTCGGCCTACCAACGTCAGACCTCTTCATGATGCGGACTCCTGAGAGGACAAGAGGTACTCTTGATGTGCCTAGGCTGATCAAGAACCACGCATTGAATGCTTGTCTGGGGATCAACAATATCGACAACGCTTTCACTCCTCAAGGTTCCTGCGATCCGCTAACTTTGACGTGTAATGGTGTCGGGATCTACCAAGCAGGAACGAAAACGGATGCAGAGGTCTTGTATGAGTGTGTCAGTACACGAGCCAGGTCTGCAATCTCACCTCCAGACACAGGCGGCAAAGTTGGGAATGGACTGGAGATATCGTCGAGGTCAAAAGCAGATTTTGTGCTGTTCGCCAAAGAGGAGGTCGATTGGCGAACACGGAGGGACATTGCGGCTGTCGTCCGACTTGGTGATCATGCGCAGAGACGTGCGGTCTTCCATGGAGGTAAGCTGGTATCGATTTGAAGTGGAGGAGGTAATGTATCACAAGGAAAAGTATTCTGTCGGTGCTGGTATCTGCTGGATTGGACTCCCGTCGTTGCACCTACCCCTTTCGTCGTCGTGGTCTTGGCATCAAAAAGGTGCTGTTTGCTTCACACAACTCACCTTTTCACACTCTTCACAAGCAACACCTCCTCCTTCACCAACCACAACATCACCACACTCCTTTGTTACTCTCTTTCTACGCACTCTCCGACACGCTTCCACTTCTTCCTTTACTCTTGGTGCCGCAGTTATTGCTTGCTGCTGCATTGCTTCACCACTTCACTGCTTCGCTTCAGGTTGCTGTCAGCTCCTTCGCTGTCTTCGCAGAGCAACGCCATGGCATTCGTACCAATATACGATGCCAGCGGCCGCATGATCGGAACACGCCTGTTGGAAGACCTCCAGCCTTTGCAACGCTTCACGCAACCTCCAAACCATCCCAGTCAAGGCTACAACCATGGCGGGATGCAAGCAATGGCGCCGCACCCACCATCTGCCTACGGGCCTGCAAACTCACCACATGGCTGGGGCCATTCGACGCCTCAGTTCGGTGCCATAATGCCACCTCCGCGCCATTTTCCTCGTCGCGTTATGGACCTCCCACGCACATTCTCTCCCATTCCAGGGCAAAATGTTCCTACGAATGCGGGATCTCGTCCAGGCGCGCTAACAGGAGCGCAAAACAACACAGGCAATCAGAACAACATGGGATGGCGTCCGTTCTCTCAGCCAATGCAGCTTGAGCCGGTCAATCCGCGCATGCCTGGTACCCTTCCTCCTCGAGACGTCGCTGCACGTCAGATGAGCCGTCTGAGCCAAGAGTGGAATCTTCCCATCCGCGAGCGCAACTCCCACCCGGGCGCTGTGCTCTCGTACAACCAGCAGCCCTCCTCTTACCATGGACTGAGCGATCAAGCCTTGACTCAGCAGAGCATGGAGCCTCATCGCCAGCTTTTGCCTCAAGCACCGCTGACCGACAACGTCAACCCACGTCGCTTATCACTGATGCCTGCTGCACCAATCTCGACTGGGGGCAATGAACCACGCCGCCAACAGCCTATATACCCTCCTACGCCAGTCGGAAACCTCTCCCATCCGAATGCTTTAGTCCCTACTGGACAGCCGGCTGCATCTACCTCAACAAGCGACACACCACATCCATCTCCTGAAGTCGTCTTCACGAAAGATCTGCCTACAACGATGTGGATCATCGAGCAAATCGAGTGCATGATGAACGAATTCCTTGACAGTCCGTGGGAAGATATGCAAGTGCCTCCTGCTCAACGCAAGAGTAAAGTGAAGTACCAAATCACCGTTCCAATGCTGGTGCAGTGGGACAAGAAATTTCATGAGCACTTCAAAAACGATCCCGTCATTGTTCAAGATTATGCGGCCATGTGTGAGGAGTTGATGAACGAACGCTGTGGGCTTGAGCGCTTTCATGTCACGGTCTACCTGCTTCTTCGCCGGTACGACAAAGATGGGACCATCACGGATGTGTGGCGAGATATCATGTCAAAATCGGAAATGCCCTATACTATTGCTCAAGTTGATGATCTGGTGGAGGAAGCCCGCGAGATTGCTAAAGCGAAGTTTCCCGATAAAGACACGGCAGCTGAGCTCAATCTTCCCAACTGTACTGCAGCAGGAGATGGATCGATCGAGGACGAGGTAGACATGTGGCACAGAAACCTACGATACACTCCTGCGACCCCTAGTGAGCTCCCATTGCCCTTGTGGGCAAGAGAGACTGCTGCGGAAAAGGCTCTCAGAGACGAACAGCGGGAGAAGGACAGACAGAAGAGACTCGCAAAGCGAGCAGAAACACAATCTCGTGTTGTCAAAATGCCAACAAAATCAAATTCCGCTGCTTCTACTGCTGCGGTGAAGCGCAAAGACGCGATTCCTGCTCAAGCACCAAACCGTAAAAATGTCGCGACAGATCACGTAGCAAGCACCGCTGTGGTTGCGAAGAAGCAGCCTGCCCCAAAGAAGATTCCCGCCAAAGGCTTTCGTGCTGGTCAAGGCTATGTCGGTACTGCTCGTTACAAGAATGCTGTTGTTGCAGGGGCCGACGGCGATACTACTGCTCCAGTATCAGCCAACAATGGAACAGTTCTGGCAACCAAACGCAAGCGTGATTGTTCGGACGATTCTGCCTCTGGTGTTGCTTCCGTCTCCGAATCAGACTCTGAGCCTCAGACCCCCAAGAAGAAAGGCAAGAAATTTGCAGCCAAGAAGACATCTAAGAAACGCAAATCCATCGGAGGCAGTTCAATCGCTGTCAACGTCAACCGCAACAAACTTTCCAAGGACTTCTCCAAGAAATACTCTCACCTCAAGGCATCCGAAATTGATCACTTTGGTTTCTTCCAGACCCGTCGCGAAGTCTTCTCCCGAACCGACCGTCCTTATATTCACCTTCCCTGCGGCCTGGGTTTTGCCCATCCATCCGACGTCAAAGATCACCATTCTTCTAACACCTGCTCTGAATTGAAGGGCACCGGCAAATTCAAGGGAGACGCCTCAGGCTGGGATGCACACCCAAGCTGCCAAGTTGGCTACCCAGACATCAACTACCGCAAGTGTGCTGATGGGTATGTTATCTTGGAGCAGGAAGGTCGTGACAAGTTACAAGCCGCCATTCAGTCTGGTCGGGATTACTTGGCTGCGAAGAGAAATGCTGCAATGTCTGCTTCTATGGGGCCTCATGATGCCAGCCTGCATCCCCTGACGGCTCCCGCTCCGACTCCTTCTCCCAAGACTCCTGTTACCCACACCGAAGAGAGTGATGGTGATATCGCCATGGGTGCAGTGTCGGATGCCGACGCTGACCACGTCGAAGAGGAGTAAAGTTGTTCCAATCATAGTATTGGATGTTTTTGGCGGCAACGGTTTGAATTTCTGGCCTTCACTCTCGCTTACCATTGACGAATAATGCAGAGACATAACGATGCCAAACGGAAACGAACAGGATGTGTTGGATGTTGGATGTTGAATGAAACTTTCTTCACTGCGCTGGATCGACCCTTCGAACTTCGAAGAGCTCATTTATGTCCAAAACTACTCCAATCACGAACATTCTCCTTGTTTTGTTTGCACACATAAAAAGAGAGGGTTGTTTGGGCAAGGGGAAAGATGGGAAGATCACGAGACTGGGCTTGGCATTCTGCTCTCTGAAATACCCAATGCGAGTTCGACTTCATTTGTACTTTTGACTCTTGCACAATGCGTCTGTATTACCTTTAATAAATTGAACCTTTCGTCTATCTTTCCTTTTCCTTTCATACTTTACATGTGAAGACTCCCTTTTGATTGTGGACTTCTTACGCTGCTGTGAAAGCAACGAAAGTCGCAAACGAAAAGAGTGCTGGATCAAACATCTAGGATTCCGTAGTGTTTGTTTTTTGGTCTGGGAGGTTTGATCGCGGAAGTACTCATTTTCGCAGATCATGTGAATACCGTCCGTAATGAAAGCAGAGTCAAGATGAGATGGAGATGTGGATGGATTTTTGAGAAAGGGGACACATCAACGCGTCGAGGAGAAAGTATAATCATTCCTTACTTCTTACTGTCATATCCCCCAATCGCCCTCTCAGCCTGTCGGTACCAATAATCAAATGTAGCCCCAATGACCGCCGGCCGTAGTTTATAATCATGCGCCTCCTGTGCCAGTTCACCACCAATCGTCTGCAAAGGCCCCAACGCACTGGCACGAATCTGCATCGCCGCCGCTCGTTCCAGATTGACAGACATGACCGCCGCCTCCTCAATCGAGCGACCGGCCGTCAACTGTCCGTGATTCGCGAGGATGATCGACTTGTTCTTCGGTCCGAGGGCTTCGCTGATCAGCACGCCTTCTTGGTCGGCGATGGGCACGCCGGGCCATTGAGGCAGGAAGGCGATGTCGTTGTAGAAAAGTGTCATATCCATCTGAGATATATTCAGCGGCGTCGCGGCGGCGGCTAATGCTGCGGTCCACGGCGAATGGGTGTGCACGATGCTCTGCACGTCCGGACGCGCAGCGTAGACCCATAGGTGAAAACGCGTGGCGGGATTCGCCATACCGTGTCCGGTGATGGTGTTTAGATCCGAATCGACTTCGATAAAATCTTCCGGGGTGGCTTCGTCGAATCCGAGACCGTAACGGAGCGTCCAGTATGCATCGCTTCCTCGTTCCGATCGCGCAGAGATTTGGCCTGAGAGTCCGGCGTCTTCTTGTTTGTGGCCGATGATACGCGCTGCGGCGGCGAGTGATTCCAGTAGAGACCGTTGTTTTGGTTTGATGTTGCGAGCGATTTCTTCAGTGGCACGGTCTGCAAAGTACTTTTCTGGTCGGAGGTCTTCGATTGATCCCATGATTGTTAACGTGGAGTTGCGTGTGTTGAGAAGGAAATTGATCTTCAGAATTGAGTTGATTAGATCCTGGTCATGTTATGCAGATGTCGTTTTATGTCGTGCATTTCTTGAACGGTATATATATTGTCCTTGCCCAGAGGCCTGCCGAGAGTCGCGGTTTTAAGACACCAATCATGATTCTTTCCGTGAAGCTGTCGATGAGACGGGATGGCACGGAGGAGGAAGACGCAAGAAAGCACCAATCAGCAAGACTTCCGCAAGCCCTTATTCCTGGCAATATGCCCGAAAGGCAGAAGAGGATAATAGATCTCCGTGAAGACACGATGATTGTCTGTGGAGAATGCGGAGAGGCACGGTTTGGAGACGGAAGCGGTGGTTCTCCCATTGCAGATTTAGTCACGTCTGATCGCAGTAGAACATCGCATGACGAATACTGTTCTCGTCAGCACGGAATGGGGCGGCTGGCATTGTTGCAGTAGGATGGATTGATTGAGGTGAGGCATAAGGGTGTTGAGTGAGAGAACTGGTATGGGCTCACGAAAATTGATTGAAGCAACACGCATTGGTACAAAGTCCAGTAGGCAAAGTCTTCAACGACATTGCGCGCCGTCGCAAGATCATCTGCTGTAGATTACATGAACTGCGCGAGTCCTCGGGGTAGAAGTGGTCGGCCGGACACGGACACATGCTGAGCTCGGCTGTCCATTCTCCATCTCTCCCTTTGCCATATTGCGCTGAGCCGTACATTGTCTTCATACCTCCTCAGGGCCACCGTAGGCTAGACCACCTCCAATGCTGATATTTCCGCCGTCTGCAAAGCTGTGCCGAATGAACAGCCACTCCATGAGCGTGACCCATGAGAGATCGTTTGAACCAATCTTTCCGCATTCACAAATCGTGTCCACTCTTGATGAAGCTAGTATCCTCAACGAGATGCTTTGCCGCCGGCACTCAGTTCAGCGTCGTATTTGTCAGAGAGTGAGTGAGCTGCTGAATGGAACAATCAACGGAGCCTTTGGGAACTGCTGCTTGATTGCGGGGCGCCCGCGGTCCCTTC
>CATIWM010351202.1:0-15885 GCA_949671775.1 Mallotus repandus | reverse complement strand
TTTCCTTTTCCAAGTTAACTCACTCATTGACATAATTACT
Source organism: Mallotus repandus (assembly GCA_949671775.1). Taxonomy (NCBI): domain Eukaryota; kingdom Viridiplantae; phylum Streptophyta; class Magnoliopsida; order Malpighiales; family Euphorbiaceae; genus Mallotus; species Mallotus repandus. Next base: position 15,845 of record CATIWM010351202.1, on the reverse strand, counting down.
CTAACAGCATATAAAAACTTACAAGATGTAGGTTCAAGGCCTAGATTCTTAACAGCATTAACTGCATAAACCATTCTATCATGACTTCCCATAATAACTCTAGGCTGCAACATAATCAATTTTCCTACACGATGAGCGAGCACCCACTCGTTTATTAAAAAGTTAATATTTGGTTGTATTCTACCATTCAAATCAAATGTCAATAACCATGACGCGCGTTTATTAGCAGCTATAATGTTCTCATTACTAGCAAGAATTGACCTTAAAAACTCAAGACATGGTTTAATTTGAGAAAGTACTGGCCAAAATAAGCTCAGGAAGAAGCTTACCCACAAAACCATTTTCTGTCAAGTACTCAAATTTTGGCTGAAGAGTTATATTTGCTTTGCAATGAAGAACTCTAGGCGCCTTTACGATCAAATTGGCCAACTGGGTATCGCTAAAATTATAAGATTTCAAGAGATCAAGTACAGCTTGACTTTTCTGTTGCTTCTTTTCATCAAGCTGTAACTTCTGAGAGACTGAAATTGCAGATTTTAATGGAAGCCCACATGAGTTCAGTAGGAACTGAACAGTAAACGATGAAGAGGAAGTGGTCGCGGTAGTGGGTGTGGATGTTGCAGATGATGTAAAGAAACGTTTAGTCATTTGAGACAACAGGTTTCTGATTTGAGTATTAATCATTTTTGGAATAATGGAAAATAAAGCTCAGATCTTTTCACTTGGAAGCGCATACATTCAGACAACAAAAAGAACCAGAGAGGAAAAAGCAGTTAGAACCGGGAAAGAAGGGTTTTTGTTGGTTTTAAGGGTGTAGAAGAATGGGCCGAGTTTCATTTAGACCCCCATTATTTATAGTTCTAAATTAAAAGATAAGATTTTTATTATCATTTTTTCATCATTAAAGCACTAATCTTTGTTAATTAATTTTCAGGAGATTTGAGTATCAAAATCAGTTTGATACTTGAAAAAGATTGGAGCTTTCTTTGTTGCCGTTGGGTCATAATGATGGCCTTCAAGGTTCCGACTTCTGTAACCAAAAACATCGAACAAATCATCTGTAAGTTCTGGTGGACACAAGATGAGGAAAAACAAAAAATTCATTGGGTAGCTTGGAAAAAACTTACCCGAAGCAAGCAAGAGGGTGGTCTTGGATTTGGAGAGATGGACCTGTTTAATAGAGCCCTTCTTGCAAAACAATGTTGGCGGATCCTAAAAAATCCTCAACTCCAAAGCTCCAAGTTGCTAAGAGGTATTTATTTTCCCCATACATCTCTGTTAGAAGCAAAGAAGGGTGGAAGGCCGTCTTGGATATGGAATAGCCTCCTATTAGGCTTAGAGGTTCTCAAGGAAGGTACCCGATGGAATGTGGCATCTGGTAATGAAATTAATATCTGAAAAGACAAGTGGGTTTCTGGTCTAACAAATTTCAAAGTGAGCTCCACGGCACCAGTGAGTAATCGATTCCATCTTGTTAGAGACCTGATAGATTCAGCTCGCCAAAGATGGAATAAGGAGACGCTTCGGCAACTGTTCACACAAACAGAAATGGAAGAGATTGAGAAAATCCAAGTTGCAAGAAATGGTTGCAGAGATAAACTGATCTGGCACTTGACAGAAAAGGAGCGTATTCAGCAAAATCTGGTTACCATTTCCTCAAGCAAAAAGAAACAAGAAGTCAGACAAGAATAATTCCCTCTACCCAAACAGACAACAAGTTGTGGCGCTTCATATGGCGGATGCGAGTTCCAGAAAAAATCAAGATGTTTATATGGCGTTGTGCAAACAACTCATTAGCAACAAGAACAAACCTGAAAAAGAGAGTGTCAGAGGTAGATGCGAACTGCAAACAATGCAACTTAGAGGAGGAATCCCTTGAGCATCTTCTATTTCTGTGTCCCCAAGCTAGAAGAGTTTGGTTTGGTTCTCTCTTCACTTACCGACCCTCTAACATCGGCTTTTCTTCATTTGGAGCATGGTGGGAGCGAGCTATATCCATGTTTAAACAAGAAGACAATGACTGGAGATTGGAGCTGGCGGCTAGTGTCTTCTGGCAAATATGGAAGGCAAGAAACAGATGCACTTTCGATGGTCTGCATATTGATCCTAAGGAAACAGTTAAAAAAACTCAATCCCAATGGATTGAATGGTGGCAGGTATATGAGAAATCTCAGTTTACTCTACAAAACACTGATAGGCAGAACAAATATTGGTCCCCTCCCCCAGAAGGGGAGTTGAAGATCAACTGCGATGCTGCTTTTGACAAGAACCGAAGTCAAGCAATGGCAGCCATCATCTGCAGGGACAACAGGGGGAAAATAGTCCAGGCCAAAGCCTCGCAATTGAAATGCTCATCTTCAACAGTTGCGGAAGCTATAGCAGTGAGGGAAGCAGTGAAGTTCGCCACCAACAGAGGAATGACAACAGCAAATATTGAATCAGACTCTTTGTTAGTGATCAAAGCCTTAACAGCTAACCTGAAAGAAGTGGAATGGGAAAATTAAAGCAGTAACAGAAGATCTTCAGGCTTCCATCAAGAACGCCAGGAACACAACTTTCAATTTCAAACACATTTTCAGATCAGCCAATAAAGCAGCTGATTGGCTGACTAAACATAATTTCTTGTTTTTAGCTGGAGATATGTGGAGCAATGTACCTAACCAGTTAAAACAAATTCTGGATGATGACATTTTCTTCTCTGCTATCTCTAATTAATGATAGTTATTTTTTTATCGACCCAGAAAAAAATTAAAAGATAAGATTTTTATTATCATTTTTTCATCATTAAAGCACTAATCTTTGTTAATTAATTTTCAGGAGATCTACTTGAAAAAGATTGGAGCTTTCTTTGTTGCCGTTGGGTGCTTGTGGATAGCTGGAAAGAGACGATCATGGACAGAAGACATCACGACCAGTTTTCCTCCAATTCATCATCACCATCCTCTTCTTCGTTGGAATCAAAGCACTCCACACCAAATAACATTACAGGCACCGAAGCTTCAAGCTTTAACACAAGCACTGTAAGCAACTATAACGTCCTAAGAACATAAATAATTCCCGTTATGTTCCACCTATAGAAGATGGAGCACTAACATTACCCACAATGAAAAAGTCAAAATTGTTGGAGGAGTAGAAGAAGGTTCCAAAGGTAGATAGTTTCTTGGAACTTTTGCTTTTGAATGCCCAGGTATATTATTTATTAATAAACAACTGTTTCATGTAAGCTAATTATTTAGTTGGTTTTATAGATGATGTTATTAGCGCATTTATGAGGCAAACAACAATTGAAAATTTAGTAGTATGTTCTGTACTTGTTTAGAGCTAGTTTTGGTTACGTGATTCAGAACTTTATATTGAAAGAAACAATCTTTTGACTTGGTTTTTAAATTCTGGAGAGAATATTGATCTGTAGTGAAATGGGAACTCCTGGGAGATTGTATTTGAATGGATTGTATCATATGATTTAACTTTGAGGTTGCTCAAAGTTTTAGATAGATGGTGAATCTCTCGACTCTTCGCTAGAATGGTGAGAGACCAATTTTGAAGGATTTAATTTGTTTGGTGCTTTTAGTTCTTATACATTTTTGTCCATCTTCGTGCTAATAGAAGGTCAAATGGCCGAACGAGAGCACACCTATAAACGCCCGCACTAATGTCTGAAACAAGGCAAGCATCATCCTAACTTAGAATATGCTATTATAGCCTGTGCTTCCAACTTCATAGTATTCACAAAGAAATCCATCACATTATTGATTTTTTTTCTCTGCGTAAGTCATACAAAGGGGCTCTTTCTTAAAAGCCCTCAAGATCTCCTCTTCAATCCATCCTATTGTCTTCATAAACTCAAATTTCCTCTTCCAAGTTAACTCACTCATTGACAGAATGACTCCAACAGCATGTGTAAACATACAATAAGTTAGGTTCAAGTCCTAGATTTTTAACAGGATTAATTGCATAAACCATCCTACTATGTCTTTCGATCATAGTTGTACGCCGCAACATAATCAATTTTCCTACACGATGAGCAAGCACTCCTTTTGTTAAAAAGTCGATATTTGGTTGCATTCTACCTTTCAAATTAAATGTCCATAACCATGGCGAGCGTTTGATGAATTTCTATTCTTTATCTACCGCAACTCCCCGTTTGATGGACATTTAAGAGAACAACTGAACCAGTTCTATAGCCAACTTGCAATGGGTATTTGAATTATAAATAATTTTAATTATTCTACAACTGTGATGAAAGACATAGTAGGATGAACCAGTTCTTTAGTCAACTTGCAATGGGCATTTGAATTATAATTAATTTAACTGCATAATAGTATTCTCTAAAAAAAAATTGCCTATGCTCCCAGGTTACATGCTTTTCATGACAGATAAGCTTCCAAGGTTTGTTGATTGTTTCACTCCCAAAATGCAAACATTCATGGGAAGGCTTGATTGCCAATCTAAAGACAGGAGAGGAGAAGCCACCCTTGTACGCCCGCACTACTCTCTGAAACAGCACAAGCATTATCCTCATGCACTGTTGCTGATGATGTAGGTTCACGAACAACAGTATCAAAAAAAGTGCCTATGCTCTCTTCAAGGAGCTTCTACCTTCTTTAAATCCAAACCCTCTCTAGAACAAACTGAAAGTTGGCCATTTGATCTGTGAATTCAGCTATGCTATGACGAGGGGGTGAGGATAGGAACAAAGAGACGCTCTAATTCTTGGCAAGCTGATAAAAATACAACCATGGAAATTAGCAGTTGGCCAAAAGATAAAGTGCCTTTAATTTGATAACTAGGAGACATACAGATGGACAGATTCTCACGTTAATGTTGTAAGTTTGGATGGTAGGAAGTGACTAAAAGCAAGAATCAGAAACTGGGACAGCAATATCAAAACTAAGCTCTGGTTCACCAAGGTAAAATCAATATAATTGCTAGTGTGCTTTATGCATATTTAACCTGTGTGCTTTACAATGCATATTTAACCTTACTTCTTTGTCAGCCGTGTGTCTTTCTCTTTAGCTTTTCTGGTGCCAAGATACATCTCCTTTATACCTGGTCCCTCATCCGCATATTTACTAACATACTTTTCCAGGAAAACCCTCTCACTTATTCTTAGCAGCCGCACAATTTTCTTCTTGTTTCCTTTGATCAGATTTTTCGACTGCAAAACTTTCAAATAATTGTACCTTGGACGAAGCCTTGTCTCAACTGCATACAAAAGAAGCATAGGATCTGCAATTATAGCCTGTGGTTCCAACTTCACAGTATTCACATAGATATCCATCACATTCTTGATTTTTTCCTCTGCCAAGCCAAACAGAGGGGTTCTCGCTTAAAAACCATCAGAACCTCCTCTTCACTCCATCCCCTACTCTTCATAAACTCAAATTTCCTTTTCCAAGTTAATTCAGTCAATGACATAATTACTCTAACAGCATGTAAAAACCTACAAGATCTAGGTTCAAGACCTAGATTCTTAACAGCGTTAACTGCATAAACCATCTTAACATGTTTTTGCATTATAACTCTATGGTGCAAAATAGTAAATTTTGCAAGACGATGAGCAAGCACTCCCTCTTTTATTAAAAAGTCAATATTTCGTTGCATTCCACCTTTCAAATCAAAAGTCAAATACCATGGCGAGCGTTTAATAGGAGCTATAATGTTCTCATTACTACCAAGAATTGACCTTAAAAACTCAAAACGTAGTTTAATATGAGAATCTACAGCCCCATTTAAAATTACAGGAACGACCAAAATAAGCTCAGGAAGAAGCTTAGCCACAAAACCATTTTCTGTCAAGTATTCAAATTTTGGCTGAAGAGTTTTATTTGCTTTGCATTGAAGAACTCTAGGCGCCTTTACGATCAAATTGGCCAACTGGGTACTGCTAAAATTATAAGATTTCAAGAGATCAAGTACAGCTTGACTTTTCTGTTGCTTCTTTTCATCAAGCTGTAACTTAGAGACTGAAATTGCAGATTTTAATGGTAGCCCACATGAGTTGAGTAGGAACTGAACTGAAAAAGATGATGAAGAAGTGGTGGTGGTAGTGTGTGGGGATGTTGAAGATGAACTAAAGAAACGTTTTGTTAGTAGACATAACAGGATTCTGATTTGGGTATTAGTCATTTTTGGAATATTGGAAAATAAAGCTCAGATCTTTTGAATTGGAACTGCATGAACTTAGAACAGTGAAAGTAACTATAGAGGAAAAAAAACATTGAGAACTGGAAAAAATCGCTTCTTTTTCAGGTTGGGGGGTGGTTATCTAGGCATAGAAGAATGGGCCGAGTTTCATTTAGAACTGAAAGTTGGCTGTTCGATCAGTCGAGCCAATTCAGCTATGACATGAAGAGGGTGCAAAAATAGAGCAGACGAGAACCATCAAATTCTTGGCAAGCTGATAAATAGCACCACCATGGAAATTAGCAGTTGTCAAAAGATTGACAACTCCGGAGACATGCAGATTGACAAGTTCTCGCATTAATGTTGTAAGTTAAGTTCTAATACTAAGGAGTGACTAAAAGCAGTAATAAAAAGATAGGGTGGCAAATAACGAAAGGAATGATCTAGAGCAAAAACTTCATGAAAACAAGGAACATCAAGAGATGACCCTACAAAGCCAGTACTGAAAATGATGCGACATGAAACTCATACAATTAAAACAATAGATTGAGCTGAAATAAAACGGAACAGCAATATCAAACCCAAGCTCTAATTCACTAACATAAAAGCAATATAACTGCTAGTGTGTTGTACAATGCATATGTAACCTTACTTCTTTATCTTCTGAGCATTTTTCTGTTTAGCTTTTCTGGTACCATCACCAAGATATATCTCCACTATACCTGGTACCATATCCGCATACTTACTAACATAATTCTTCAAGAAATCCCTTTCATTTATCGTTAGCAACCACACAATCTTCTCGTTGTTTCCTTCAATCAGATTCTTCGACTTCAAAACTTTCAAAACATTGTACCTTGGACGAAGCCTCGTCTCAACTGCGTACATAAGCAACTTAGGATACACAATTATAGCCTGTGGTTCCAACTTCATAGAATTCACATAGAAATCCATCACATTCTTGATTTTTTCCTCTGAACAAGCCAAACAAAGTGGGTCTCGCTTAAAAGCCGAAAAAATCTCCTCTTCACTCCAACCCACACTCTTCATGAACTCAAATTTCCTTTTCCAAGTTAACTCACTCATTGACATAATTACTCTAACAGCATGTATAAACATACCAGAGGTAGGTTCAAGGCCTAGATTCTTAACAGCATTAACTGCATGAACCATTCTAACATGTCTTTCCATAATAACTCTAGGCTGCAACATAATCAATTTTCCTACACGATGAGCAAGCACTCCCTCTTTTATTAAAAAGTCGATATTTGGTTGCATTCTACCTTTCAAATCAAATGTCAATAACCATGACGAGCGTTTTGCAGCAGCAATAATGTTCTCACTACTACCAAGAATTGATCTTAAAAACTCAAGACATGGTTTAATATGAGAATCTAAAGCCCTTCTTAAAACTACAGGATTGGCCAAAATAAGCTCAGGAAGAAGCTTACCCCCAAACCCATTTTCTGTCAAGTACTCAAATTTTGGCTGAAGATTTTCCTTTGCTTTGCATTGAAGAATTCTAGGGAACTTTATGATCAAATTGGCCAACTGGGTATCGCTAAAATAATGAGATTTCAAGAGATCAAGTACAGATTGACTTCTCTGTTGATTCTTTTCATCAAGCTGAAACTTCTGAGAGACTGATGTTGCAGATTCTAATGGAAGCCCACATGAGTTCAGTAGGAACTGAACTGTAAACGATGAAGAAGAAGTGGTGGTGGTAGCGGGTGTGGATGTTGCAGATGATGTAAAGAAACGCTTTCCTATTTGGGACAACAGGTTTCTGATTTGAGTATTAATCATTTTTGGAATAGAGGAAAATAAAGCTCAGATTTTTTGACTTGGAAGCGCATAAATGTAGACAACAAAAAGAACGAGAGAGGGAAAAACACTAAGAACTGGGAAAGAAGGGTTTTGTTGTTGGGGTTTTAATTTTAAGGGTGTGGAATAATGGACTAATAAATAAAGAGCCCCTTAAACTTGTGACATGGGATCAAATAGGTCCAATTTCAGCATTTGTAGACAATTAAACTCAAAAGTTCAAATTCTTAGCCTTTTAAATCCAAATTGGGACCGTGAGTAACGGGTTCAATTCATGTATTAAAAAAATAATAAAATATTAATATATTAAGGTTCTGTTTATTTGTGAAAAATATTTTATCTTTGAAAAATATTTTATTTTAGAAAAAATATTTCCAAAAAAATATTTTTCTATGTTTTGTTGCAACACTAAAATAGACAATAAATGAGAAAAGAAGATATTGAAAAATAAAAAAAAGATAATAATTGAGGAGAAAAGAAATTGAAAAAAGTATTGGAAAATGTTTTTCCATACTTAAAATGGAAAAATATTTTCTCTTATTTTAAATGAATTTTTCTTTAATTGATACATTATTTTTTCTTTGACTTATTTTTTCTAAATAATTCAAACATTGAAAAATAAAAAAAATTATTTTTCGGAAGAATATTTTCAACAAATAAACGGAGCTTAATATATAATATTAATTTTCCATTAAATTAATAATAGTAATTGTTCTTACCTTATTTTCTAATTTGTAACCCTAATTTTTTTCCCAAAAATCTCACTGCCCTCTCTCTCTCGCCGCTACTTTGCATCTCCTTCTCTGACTTTCTAATTGGTTATTATTGAGAGAGATAAAGAGATTTGATTTGCTGCTACTACGATCCATGAAGAGATTTGATTTCTTGATTTACAATTTTTTTTTATTTTGATTTTGCTGTGATGGAGTTTTTAGGATGGGTTCCCTTGCTGCAGTCACCGATTCACCATGACTATCGCCACTGCTGCCACTACCACCACCCTCTCTCTTCATCCTCTCACTCTCCTATCTTTCTCAAAAGAAACACTGCCACTGTTCCTTGTAATTACAAACCAAAAACCAGAAACAGAGGAGGGAAAAGAATCAAAAGTTGCCATTATTAAAGACGTAGAACCAATTGTTGTGACGGCTACAAATCAAGAAACTACAACCACAAAAGCTGAGGAAGTTAAACAGAGAAAGAGATCGAGCACCTGGAAGAAAAGAAACCATGTTTGAATCAAGAGCTTCGTAATTTGAAAGAGCAGCAGAAGAAACAGGAAATTCCACAGGCAGAGATTGAAGAACATGGTAGTGTACAAGAAAGTAAAGAACCGACAGCAGCTATTACCGATAGAGTTATGCAATAGCAAGAATTGCTAAATCTACCAAATCATTCTGAAAATGAACAAGCAACAGGGAAAGAACCAACTGATAACTGGATTCCTAAAGGTGCCCACATTGTGACTTGGGTAGACAAGGAACTTTGAGAACGAAGAAGAGAATTCACAACAATTCTAGACCAGCAGTTACTGCTTCGATCAGGCACGCAGCTTTAAGAAATGCTTCAGGTGCTTGGGGTGGCTTTACTCTGCATAAACCCTTTGCCAGAGGAACAACCAACAGTGAAAAATGTAACAACAATGCTTATGACCACCACTGAATGTAGATGCGGCTGCTCCTAGCTTGGCAGGCCTTGGCCTTGGAAATCATTTTTCTCCTTTTTGTATTTGAATTGATATATTTTTTCATCTTTTTTGTGCACTTTCCAGATTGAAACTCCAAAGGATGTTCAAGAGAAATTTGGCAGGACTGTAGTTCAGAAAAGTTCTTACTATGATAGCACAATTTTATATTTTCTCAGAATTTTAATCATTTGGATGCTCAATTGTAGAGAATGGATGAGGAAAACTTTTTTCTTCTCCTGTATTTTGATTCTTTTTCTTTCTTTATTTCTTGAACACGGTATGCATATATATTACCCATCATTACTACTGTCACATTTTTTCGCCTCTTGTTTAATTCTTGTTGTTGTTGCTTCTTGTTTTATTGATGTTTTGTTACTGTAATGGCAGTGTTGATGGTGTTGATAATGGTGATATTGATGGCGGTGTTAATGGTAGAATTTATTAAAGATGTTATACACCAGTAAGATCAAAACTTACATGTACATGAAAAAGATTGTTACCTCTCTGTCGTGTTACAAGTTCATAAAAATTAAATACTCAAAATGTCTCTTCTACAGGAGTGTTGTTTATAAAGAACAAGTGATGCTAAACAAGGCTGCAAGTAATGCACTCATGGCAAGGCTCGAAGCGCAAAAAGTAATTTGTGATAACTCGGAGAAACAACTCCACAAGAAATTCAAGTGAAAGGATGAGCCTGAGAAACATATTAGGCCTGAATGGGAACATGCAAGGAAGAGATCAAATGGACCTCAAGCTGCTGGACTGACCAATCAAGCTATCACAATAGCTCCATCACTCCTAGCTCCGCCTTCTTCACCAGCATCTTTTACAAACTCAGCTCTCCCTTCCACTACTCAGTCACCTAGTTGCTTCTTGTCTTTATCTGCCAAATCACTAGGTGGTCCTCCTTCCACAATGTTTGCCACTGGTCCATATGCCCATGAAACACTACTGGTTTCTTCTCCCGTTTTCTTAACCTTCACAATTGAACCATCTACCGCCCCACTTACTCCCCCACTAGAGTTGGCTCATTTAATTACACCCTCTTCCCCTAATGTGCCTTTTGCTCGATTCCTTTCCTCTTTTGTGGATTTGAAAAGCACGGAAAAGGCCAATCTTATTGTTGTTAATGACCCGGAGGATGGAAATGTATGGACAACAAGGATTGAAAATAGTGGGAAATGGTGATGGTGGCGGGTGGCAGAGCGTGAATAAATTTATTAATAAAATATTATATATCAATTTATTCACCTTCCTTATTCAGAGTGTGAATAGCACGCTTTAATTTTAGGGTCAATTTGGATTTAAAGGGCCGAAAAATTAAAATTTTGGGCTTTATTGTATGTAAAAGTTAAAATTAGACTTATGACCCGTGTTACGAGTTTAAGGGTCCATTTATATATTAGTCTCTAGAATAATAGACTGAGTTTCATTTAGACTTTTTTTTTTAAGGAACGTGATACACGTCGTTACTCGTGATAAATTGTGGTAGTGACTCGACACTTTTTTTTTTATTAAAAGTCTTTTATGCCCCTGATAGAGGGGAGTCATCTATTTGAGGAAGGATATTTTGGTTATCTCATGCGAATATTTTGGTAATATCTATATAGAGTGATGGTTTTTGAATCATTTTGCGAGGGTAACGATAACAATATTGTTGTCTCTACCTGATTATCTTTTTTTAATAGTTCTAAATTAAAAAGATAAGATTTTTATATCAATTTTTCATCATTAAAGCAGTAATCTTTGTTAATTTATTTTCAGAAAATTTGAGTATCAAATTCAGTTTGATACTTGAAAAAGATGGGAGCTTCCTTTGTTGCAGTTGGGTGCTTCTGGATAGCTGGAAAGAGAAGATCATGGATAGAAGACATCTCGACCAGTTTTCCTCCAATTCATCATCACCATCCTCTTCTTCGTTTGAATCAAAGCACTCCACGCCAAATAACATTACAGGCACCAAAGCTTCAAGCTTTAACACAAGCACTGTAAGTAACAATAACGTCCCTAAGAACATAAATAATTCCCGTTATGTTCCACCTATAGAAGATTGAGCACTAGCATTACCCACAATGAAAAAGTCAAAATCGTTGGAGGAGGAGAAGAAGGTTCGAAAGGTAGACAGTTTCTCGGAACCTTTGCTTTTATATGCCCATGTATATTATTTATTAATAAACAATTGTTTCATGTAAGCTGATTATCTCGTTGGTGTTATAGATAATGTTACTACCGCATCTATGAGGCAAACAACAATTGAAAATTTAGCAGTATGTTTTGTACCTGTTTAAAGCTTATTTTGGTTACGTGATTCACAACTTTACATTGAAAGAAGCAATGGGAACTCCTGGGAGACTGGTATTTGAATGGATTGTATCGTATGATTTAACTTTGAAATTTCTCAAAGTCTTGAGTCAGATGATGAACTTGAGAATCTCTCGACTCTTAACTAGAATGGTGAGTGATCAAATTTTAAGGATCTGATTTGTTTGCTCCTTTTATTTTTTATACATTTTTGTCCATCTTCATGCTAATAAAGGATCAAATGGGCGAACGAGAACACACCTACATACGCCCGCACTAATGTTTGAAACAGGGTAAGCATCATCCTAACTTAGGATATACAAGCCCATGGTTCCAACTTCATAGTATTCACAAAGAAATCCATGAAATTCTTGATTTTTTTCTCTGCGTAAGCGTACAAAGGGGCTCTTTCTTAAAAGCCCTCAAGATCTTCTCTTCAATCCATCCTATTGTCTTCATATACTCAAATTTCCTAGTCAGGATCCAAGCTCATGGACTGGTTTTAGTGTGCTCAATAAATAATATGAAATAGAACCAGAATTGCAGAGGAGAAGAATTTAGAAGGTTAAGAGGTTGAGAAGAATAAGAATTATAAGGAGAAAAGATGAAGATGAAGAATAAGAGAAAGAAAGAAGAAGGAAAGAGAGATTAGTAGAAAATAACAGTGGAAAAGAATGAGAGAAAGCAGAATTGGTTTCATTCATTGATTGAACATTACACCTGCTAATTGACCATAGCTATACCCAAAGTAATCGTTTCTACCAACTCAGCAACAAAATACACCTACTACAAAAAGACAAATGAACAGCTGTGACAAAATGACGACTTCTATGTGACAGACAAATAACAACTTTCTCCATTTTTACTCTACTGCAAATAACTAAAAAATATTCTTGTTCTCCTTCATTGGCTTATGGGCCTGATTACATTCTCCTCAGTTTTTGGGGCTATCATTGGTGTAAAGAATGTTCATTTCTGGGTCTGCAATGATTGGTGTTGGATCTTGACATTACTCTCCCCTTGGAAGATTTTCCTTGTCCTCAAGGAAAAATTCAGGAAATTGAGATTTTAAAAATGACAAATCCTCCCAAGTAGCTTCTTCTTCAGTCATGTTTGCCCAATGAACCTTAACCTGCTGAACTTTTTGTTTCTTTCTTGTAACCTCCCTTTGTTGTAGAATGGCCACCGGTGCTATCTTAAATTCTCCTGAATTATGCATTTGAGGTTGAAGCTTTAACATCTGGTCCAATCTACTGTTTGAGCAGAGATACATGGAACACAGGACGTATAAGAGATTGAGCTGAAATAAAATGGAAGAGCAAGAATGTAAGTACTTTGATTGATTTGGTTGTTTTGTAATTTCTCTCTGTTTTTCTTAATTTGTGTCCTAACAACCCTTGGCGCTGGCTCTTCTCAATATCAGATTTTGTTTGTCATCTGAAAACCTGATGTTTTCAAGAGCCCAACATCAGACACTTACGTGATCTTTGGCGAGGCTAAGATTGAAGACTTGAGCTCACAACTGCAAACACATGCTGCAGAGCAGTTTAAGGCTCCAGATCTGAGCCATGTAATTTCCAAGCCTGAGACTTCCGCCATGGCTCAGGATGATGAAGAGGTCAATGAAACTGGAGTGGAGATATCGAACAAGTTCTTTTCGATGGTTATATCCGTTGTTGGGCATTCTATTTTTTTCCCAGCTTTTCTGTAATCACGTGCATTTTCATTTCTTCATTTTCAATTGGAAATGCTAAGAAGTGCAGCCAAATTGTTTTGCATTAATATATTTAAATAAAACATTTGACGTTGATTAAGACTAATTGTAAGTAAATAGGTAAATGTTGAAGTGGAAATTTAAGTATCAGTAAAAAATAAAAATTGAAGAGATCTCTACTTGTTTATTTTTTGCAGAAAAAAATGAAATTCTATTCTTTACCTGCACACAACGCCCCATTTGATGGACATTTTAAGAACCGAAGCAGTCCTATAGCCAACTCGCAGTGTACGCTTGAACTATAACTAATCTAACTAGGTTGCCTGTACAACTACATAATAGTGTTACTCTAACAACAAATGGAGATTCTTACCAACACTCAGTATCATAGCCAACTGTTGGATGCGCAAGTGTTACACTTCATCGATGAAACTATGTTGTAGATCCAAGTCCAAAAACTAAGGTGCAATACACTCGAAGTAAGAAAATTTCTTCAGCAAAAATTGCCTATGCACCAGGTTGCATGCTCTCTCCATCACAGATAACTGCAAGCGCGCATTCAGCTTCCAAGGTTTGTTCATTTTTTACTCTTTCACTCCCAAACTGCAAACTTATCATAAGAAGGCTTGACTGCCAATCTTAAGACAGGAGAAGGTACCAGCCTTTTGTACGCCCGCACTGATGTAGTAATGTCTGATACAGGGCAAGCATCATCCTGATGCACTGTTGCTGATGATGTAGGCCCACAACCACACTATCAAAAAAGCTTCTAGACTCTCTTCAAGGAGCTTCTAACTTCATTACATCCCAACCCTCAAGAACAAACTCAAAGTTGGCCGTTTGATCTGTCAAGCCAATTCAGCTATGACATGAACGGGGTGCAAAAATAGAGGAGACGAGAACCATCAAATTCTTGGCAAGCTGATAAATAGTACAACCATGGAAATTAGCAGTTGTCAAAAGATTGACAGCTCCGGAGACATGCAGATTGACAAGTTCTCACATTAATGTTGTAAGTTCGAATGCTAAGGAACGACTAAAAGCAGTAATCAAATGATAGGGTGGCAAATAACGAAAGGAATGATCTAGACCAAAAACTTCATGAAAACAAGGAACATCAAGAGATGACCCTACAAAGCCAGTACTGAAAATGATGCGACATGAAACTCATACAATTAAAACAACAGATTCAGCGAAAATAAAATGGAACAGCAATATCAAACCTAAGCTCTAATTCACGACCGTAAAAGCAATAAAACTGCTAGTGTATTGTACAATGCATATGTAACCTTACTTCTTCGTCTTCTGAGCGTTTTTCTCTTTAGCTTTTCTGGTACCAAGATACATCTCCACTATACCTGGTACCATAGCCGCATACTTACTAACATAATTCTTCAAGTTTTCCCTCTCACTTATTTTTAGCAACCACACAATTTTCTCGTTGTTTCCTTCAATCAGATTCTTCGACTTCAAAACTTTCAAAACATTGTAGCTTGGACGGAGCCTCGTCTCAAGTGCAAGCCTAAGAAACTTAGGATATGCAATTATAGCCCGTGGTTCCAACTTCATAGTATTCACATAGAAATCCATCACGTTCTTGATTTTTTTCTCTGAATCAGACAAACAAAATGGGTCTCGCTTAAAAGCCGACAAAATCTCCTCTTCATTCCAACCCATACTCTTCATGAACTCAAATTTCCTTTTCCAAGTTAACTCACTCAATGACATAATTACTCTAACAGCATGTATAAACATACCAGATGTAGGTTCAAGGCCTAGATTATTAACTGCATAAACCATTCTACCATGTCTTCCCGTAATAACTCTAGGCTGCAACACAATCAATTTTCCTACACGATGAGCAAGCACTCCCTCTTTTATCAAAAAGTTAATATTTGGTTGTATTCTACCTTTCAAATCAAGTGTCAATAACCATGACCAGCGTTTAGTAGCCACTATAATGTTCTCATTACTAACAAGAACTTTCCTTAAAATCTCAAGACATGGTTTAATTTGAGAATCTAAAGCCCTACTTAAAATTAAAGGATTGGCCAAAATAAGGTCAGGAAGAAGCTTACCCACAAACCCATTTTCTGTCAAGTACTCAAATTTTGGTTGAAGATTTTCCTTTGCTTTGCATTGAAGAACTCTAGGCACCTTTACGATCAAATTGGCCAACTGGGTATCGCTAAA
>CATIWM010351196.1:0-11791 GCA_949671775.1 Mallotus repandus | reverse complement strand
TCCTAAAGCCATTACTTGAAGCTAAATTTTGTCTTACATTGCATTACATTACGCCAACCAAATATGTCCAAAGTTAATTACGTGAAGCTTCCAGCTGCCACCTTTTCTGCTTTTCTCCTCTGTTTTTTACTTTCGCTAGTTCTTTCTACTCTCATTTTAACTCTAATAAACACAACAAAAACTGTTTTTCTTTTTGTTTAAATTAAACTCCTTAAATGTAGTTTTTTTTAACACTATATTAAATATAAAATTAAATTTCATCCATATTTCATATTAATGTTAATTTAAAACAATTTGATCTGATTAGCATTTTATTATACAATTTTCCGATAGAAAATATTTTTCACACGAAAATTTAATAAAAACTTTACTATATGTCATGAGCCTTGGCCATGGCAAATCAAATTAACTATTATTATTGAAAATAATAACCAATTTAGTTATTTGAAATTTTATAGCAAATTTTAAGCCTGTTATGATACCAAAAGAAGTCTCTCAAAAGTCTAAATAGAATGAAAGCTTAAGCATTTTGCTTACCTGAAAGCGACGCCAACACTGTAAAAAATGAACATCTACAATGGTCGGCCGGGACTTCTGCCACCTAAAGCGTGACATGTCACATGAACTTTCGGGCCAAAACATAAAAAAGCAAAAGTGCAAAATAACAATGATAATAACATTGCGTGATTTTATATTCCAACAATTTTTAATATATTAAAATATATAAATATATCTTTTTTTTTACCAAAAAAATATATTAAATAATCATACAAATATCCCTAAAATTATTAGTATGATATTAATATGACATTTTATATGATATAATATTAATTTGTTATTTTTTTACTAATATTTTGTTTGGCCATTTCAAACTAGAGATAAAGGAGATTTAAACAAAATTTAATAGAAAATGCCTCAAATATTCGGCCACTAGATAAGCATCGCTAATATTTTTCATAAATATTGCAATAATGTATTGTTGATGGGTTTATGACATGATATTTATAATTATCTTTTCTTATTTACCAATGCAATTCAGTTAATTTTTTTAAATATAAAATTCCACCATCCTTCACTAATACAATACTAGCCAAGTCAGCGGTAACCCAAGAATTATTACAAGTTACAGCAACATATCTTAAAGGAATAATCATATTTTTTTTTCTATATTTTTATCATTTTTTAATTTTTACCCTTATACTTTTATTTACATAGATTTAATTCATACATTTTTATTTTGCCGCAAACTATCAACATATTGACAGAGTGTTCATTTCTACAAATTTTACAGCAAATGGCATTGAGGACCCAAGCCAATAGTTAATGGATGGAGTTAGCAGTGTTAGTGATTGTCTATCACATTCGGCCTCATGTCATCAAGTCCTACAATTATTTTGCTTCCCTATTTATGGGTTCAAGCTGGTGCTTCATGATTTGAACGATTGAATCGAAATGTTACCTTACTCATTGCTGGTCCATGCATATTAAAGGATATCTATTGACAATAGCTTCTTGTTATTTGTTACGTTTGTTATTGACAATAGCTTCTTGTTATTTGTTACGTTTGTTACAACTGTATATACTATATATACTTCATTGTGTACTGCTGATTTCTTAAGGGAAATACAATTATATTATTTTCTGATTAATAACTATGCAGATGCATTGCAAGCCACCGCGAGCTTCTCCTTGATGGAATTGTGAAAATAAGATAAATGCAAAGCATTCATTTCCTGTTTTGATAAGTTCAAATTGCAAATTCACAATCTTACTTGCACAATGAAAATAATAATAATAACAACAACAATAACTTAGAAAATGGAAAGGGTTGGAATTGAAAACTGAATTATGCCTCTTAAAAATTTCATCATTTGCCAATGAGTCATGATCTGGATGGCTATACGCTAAGGTCATGGGACTTTAAGTCCCAGATTCGATCCTTGATTTTGTCAAGAACTATAATTCCTCTCCCCTCTAACAACTAACAACTAACATACTAATTCCGGATTAGCCAGACTTGTACCAAAAAAAAAAAAAAATTCATCATTTGATCAAATTTTTGTGAATACGCTATTAAACTATACAAAATTATGCTTATAAATGTAGAAATGCAGTTACTAAATTATGAAAATTTACGCTTATAAATATAGAAATATGGCTATTAAATTATGCATTCATATATCTTAAAATTAGACAGATGTAATAAAAATAAATTAACTGATGTAAATAGTTTTCATTAAATTATTTTTTCCAATTTTTTGAATCCTATGTTTATGCTTCCTTCGTCACCAAAACGTCTACACCTCAAGCCTAAGAAGAAGAAAAAATATTCACCGAATCCCTCCTTAAAAGGAATTGCAGCTCTAAAGCTAAAAGCTATACATACAATCTTTTGTTTGTCCTTCACCCAGTTGTTCATTAAACATCATTCCCATCCCATGTTAAATGGACGACCCACCCAACAAATCATAGCAAATACTATGTATCGGGATGCTTCCAGCTGCGTATCTTCAAATTTTGTTATCGGCCCCATCACATCCTCGAAGATTTTAATGATTTAAGCTAAGCTTCCACTCAAATTGAACGTATACGCGTTGATCTATACCCAATCATTGCAGTTTAGTGACACATTATAAGATTTAGTAGGATTTATGCACCACAATTTGAAATTGAACAGTCTTAACAATTTACTTAAAATGTGACCTTTATGTAAGATAAATATTAGTTGGGCGAGAAAAATATTTCTCTTCGTATAACTACTTAATTATATTGAGTCAAACGGGTTTAGTTTTGTTTTTTTTTTTAAAAATATACTATATATATATTTTCAAAAAAAATTATATTAACAACTTATGAGATTAGCTGACACTAACTATTTTTGTTTAAACAGTATATGAGATTTGAATCGTGATATACATAGTTATATAAAATAAGTTATTAAAAAATTTTACTACTTCTATAATTTTACACGATCAAATTAAATTAATTTAAGGGAGCATTTGTTTGGTAAAATCCAAGGATAGGAATCGGAATCGGAATGGACGATTCCGATTCCTAGTGTTTGGTTAGCTAAAATTAACAGGTGAATAAGAATGTAATTCCTCCATCAATAGGAATAATCATTCCTCTTTTATTTTTAAGGAATGCCTTTTAATTTCCTTAGAAATTAAGTCAAATCAATTATAAAATGGTTAAATATTTAAATATTAATATTTACTTTTTAAAATTTATAAATAAAATATATAAATTAATAAAAATATTCATTAAATGTTTGAATAAAAAATATTTATCAAAAGTAAATAATTTTTGTAATTTTTTAAAAAAAATTATAATAATATTTTTATAAAAAATATTTTTAAAATATTTTATAATACATAATTATAATATAAATTTTTAATATATAAAAATAATTATAATGTTAATTTTTTTATATAAAAATAATTACAAAAATATTTTTTCGTAAAAAAATTTAGTTGTTAAATGACATTTGATTTTCATTTTCATTCCCATTCCCTAGTGAAACCAAACACCTTGTTCAAATTTCCATTTCCTTTCCCAATCCTTCCGATTCTGGAGTATATACCAAACGCCCCTTAAATTCAATAAATTTTAAATATTAATAATTTTAAAAAATAATATATTATTAATTAGGATTCAATATGTATAAAATTAGCCTAAGAATAAAGTTTTCTAAATAGAAGTGTGGGGCCTTAATATAGCTTTAGAAAAGAAAAAAAAAGGGTATGTTAATAGCAATTAGAATGCAATATTTATAAAAGCATCCTAGAAATAAAATTTTCTATATAAAAGTGAGAGGCGTTAATATAGCTCAAGGGAAAAGGTACATTTTGGCCCCTAACATTTTCATCGAAACTTTTATAAGTCTTTTTTTTTTTCTAGCTCATTCAATTACAACTTTTTAAACAATCAATGTTTTAAGCTCTTCTTTTGACAGAGATGTTAAACATCCCGTTAGTAAGGTTGACATGGTTAAAAATGGCCCTACCACATAAATATAATCTTTATTTCATTAAACACACCATTTCTGTTTTTTCTTTCGCGCAAAAAAATACACCACTTTTCAAAGAAGAGAAACTCCTTTTTTTCTTCTTCTCGTATTTCATTTTGATCTCCACTATTCAAAAAAATCCCCGTGGAGTTGCCAAAATTTCCATTGAAGCTGCTTTATAGTGCCACATGATTCTCCCCGAGCCCGTCTTCGGCCGTTACCAGTTGCTCGTCGACGAGGCTCTGTTTTTTACTTGCCTGCTGCTGCTAATGAAGCCGCTATCACAAGCAGGTCCTCTACTAGCGACGCCTCCATAGTCGCGACCTTGGGGCTTCAACCACAAGCATTTGCCTCTCCAATTAAAACATATTTTAGAAAACACTATCAACAAGGTAATTTTTCATCTTTTAATTTCTATTTGTGTTGGAATGGTATTTGCTGGTGATCGATTTGTGGAGTTGATGATAGTGTCTATGTTTGATGTTTGAATTTTGTTATTTTCCTTCATATTCAGGGGTAGTAGTATTTCTCCAAGCTATTTGGGTTCAAGGTGCTCGACGAAATACCTATGTAAGGTTGATTATAGAGACAACCCAAGAAGGAAGTTCTGCAAAACCCGTTATTTATTTTGATGTAATTGATGAAAAATTGGTCCAAAAGATGGTCTACGATGCTCTTGTGTCCTCACTATTTGGTTGTTTGAGTTTGCTCGGTTTTTCATGACTCATGTCGGTATCGATCTAGATGCACATATTGACTTGCATAAGGCTCAGTTTTTCTAAATCTCTTGAGGAGACTGTGATGAGTGAAGAAGCTCAAAGTCTTTTTGACAAGGCCGCCTTAAAGTTTCAGGAGGTAGCTGTTTTGGCTTTCTTCAACTAGGGGACGTTCACATGTGCAGCGAGAAAATGAATTCCCTTGGATGAGTCTGCTGGAAAGGAGGTAGTGACATCGTAACTTCAAGCAGCTTATGACTGGGTCCGGGAGAAATATTCTTTAGCCGGAGAGAAATATGCTCTGGCCATTCTTATCTCCACTTTCAATTACAACAAGAACCCATCGGTTACTAACCATGCTTGTGTCCCTTTTTTTTTTTTTTGAAATCTTGATTATCTATTGGCTTTCTAAATTCTTGATAGATTGTTAAAGTTCTGTTTGAATGATAATAAAGGAAGAATGACGAGTCTGGCCATTCTTATCTCCACATTCTGATAAGTCTTTTTCTTTTTCTCGTTTTTGTGCTTGTGGAGTTAAGCTTAGCAGTAATGTGGAAAGTCAAAAATAGAAATTTAAGGATTGTACAAATGATCAAGGCTCCAACAACAATATGCATACTTTGTCATCAAGTGCTAAATCCAATTCATTGTCTCATGATGCTGTTAAAAGAGTAATAGGTGACAAGAAATTTTGGAAAGCAAGAAGAGTTATGATCAAGTAAGTGTTCCAATTGTTTTTGTATTATAGTCATGTATTAGTCTACCTTGTTAATATTTAACCCCTACTTCATTTGTTGTTGGTTTCAATTAGCAAAGAGAATTCATAGCCCAAGTCTTAGAGTTGCATAGGCTCATAGAGGTAAAATAAGCATAACCTGATCAATTTTTCACCCTTTTCCGTCGTCATTTTTTTATAAAAATTTTCCTGATTACTTGCATCTGAGTAGAAAGAGGACTAATCATTTTTTTTTGTAATAGGTACAAAAGTTGCTTGCCAGAGCTATTGCTCAAATGTAAAATTTCTTCAGGAAAAGCTTCATCGAAGGCATCTTAGGCTAAAAGGGTTCCATTTGAGTATGGCGCTGAATTTACTGAGGAGAACGTAGTTGTGAGGCTTCTCCTTCCTTTATTCTAATCATTTCTTACATTTTTTTTTATTTTTTTATTGATTTTATTGAAATTGTGATTCTTGCAAAAATATGCAAGAAACGTTTGTTAAATACACTGCTAGAATATCAATTGGCCATTGTTGAGTGGTGCAGTATATGCATAGACAGTGGTTAAGTTTATGTTTTTAGTGGGTCCTAAAATTTATTGAAAGAATTTAAGTTTGTATTTTTTATGGATCCTAAAATTTGTCACGTCATTTTAACTTATCAGGCATTAAGTTCATCAACGGCTAAGGGGCTTAAAACGTTGATTGTTTAAAAAATTATGCTTGAATGAGCCAAAAACCAAAAAAAAAAAGAACTTAGAAGACCTTCAGTAAAAATGTTAGGGACAAAAATGCACCTTTACCCTAGCTCAAAAGGGGCCATTCTCTTTATTTCACCTCGAATCAAAGACAAGCTCACAACCGTTGTACACAAAATTTTGTAAATGTTTTATATATATATTTATTTATTTTAGAAAAACTCTAAGGTAATTTTATTTTTCATGTATTCTATTTTTCCTTTAATTTTATCACCATAAGTTTTTTTTTTTGAAAGATCGTGATTCTTTCATAAAAAATGATATTACAGCCAAGCCCTTTTGAAATCTATCAAGTGTGAAGATTACAAATGGATATGGGTAATTTCACTATCTATCTAGACATCTATTAACTAACTGATACCAAATAGGGCTTAAACTCTCATACATGACCATCACTATTTTTTAGAAATAGCACTATTTGCCTTCAAAAAGGGCAATCTCGTTTCTAGTTTCTAGCCTTCCATCTGAAAGATTACAGCTTTGGATTTGATAACTTGATTGAGAGAGGACACTTTCACATGCATTTGTGTGGCTCACGAAAAGATGATTACCACAGCACTGCCCTTACGTTGAGTTTGGAATACACGTGCCCCAAACGTTCTAGAATTGGAGATAAGAGTTTCCTAAAGAATTTGTGATTCTCTTCCTCTCTTCCTTCATCCTATAAAAATTAAATTTGATATTTAATCTCCTCATAGCTTGAACTGTAATCCATGAACTATTGGGCATGATGCTGAAGACTCTTTGGAAGAATATTTCCTCTATTTTGTAAATTTTGAAGAATCTGTAGTTGCAAAATTGTGAAATTTTAGGACCATTGGCCTTAGTTCCATGCACCTCTTTTAAGATAACTTGGAAATTGATCTTGTGGGTGCTAGTGCTAGTTATTTGATGGGGAGGATTTAACAAGAGTGTGGATTAGTGGAAAGGAGTGAGAAGTTTTGTAGTTTGCCCTGATGATGAAGAGCCTGTGATGAAATGGACAGGAACATAATTATGGAGATTGTGGCAATATTGGTGGCTGGATTCAGAGTCCATGCTAAAATGGATAGGAATATAATCCTGGAGATTGTAGTAGTGTTGGTTACTGGATTCAGGGGCGAGTGTAACACTGTGCCAGCGAGCATGGTCATGGAGGTGGTATTGTCTAAGTGTATAAAGTGGTGCAGGGGCTGGGTGATTACAGTAGCCATGGTGGTGAGATGGAACAATAGAGAAAATCTTTGTTATTCCCTCAGTAATCACGATGGAACAAAGCAGCATGAGCTGCACAAAGACAACTTCAGCCAAAGCAAAGTACTCTGAGCATACGACTCTTATATCTTGGAATTTAGTTTATTATCACCATAAATTTAGAGTGAATTGTCTCGTCCAATAATTATTATTAACAGTAAAATTTACTTTGTAAAAAGTAAAGGTTGTATTTACTTCCAAAAAATTATTTTCAGTTGTCATTTTTTAATTTTCAAAGAGAATGAAAATTTTTTTATTTTTATATAAAATATATTTACTTTTAGAAATTAAAAATTATTTTTTATTTTTTGAAAACAGACTAATATATTTACTTGTTTTCATCTATAACTTATTTTTTATTTTTAAAAAATTTAATGCAAATAATAATATAATTATTACTTCATTATTATAATAAATTTACATGAATTCAAGTTCAAGAAATATTACAAAGTTAATACATTTCAATAATTACTTGAACTATTCATACTTGTAGTCTTTAAAAATAATTACTATTTTATTAAAAAAATTACTATTTCCTATACAAAATATGTATGGAATAATATATATATATATATATAAATACACTACCACTGAATATATATAACAAAACCAAATTGTATGAGCTTAATTACATTTATTAATAACAATGTTCTTATCCAAGCAAAAAAATAAAAAATAAAAGGACTTCAAATTCACAACTTACATAAACATAAACCAATCAAATTTGATAAAAAAAAAAAAAAACCAATCAGACTCTAAAAAATCAAAAACTCATAGAATCAAAGAAATTTCATAATCAGATTCTAATCCTCTAATTAGTGACCATTGACAATGATTGACTACAAACAGGCTAAAATCATCATCATTGAAAGCTCACATTTTCGTTGCTCTTCTCCTCTTCAAGCTGAACTTCTACAATTCGACAAGCAACGCCCCACATAAGAATGTTTCCCCAAGTTACCATCATCATCGAATCAGATTGCCTTAATGCTATTAGCCTTTGTCAAGACCTGCAAAAGGAACCTTCCTACATAGACATTCTCACAAACATGTAAACTGCAACATTTGATTTAGCAACTTCCACTACATTTTTACTTGATTATTCTTCAACTTTTAAGTCAGACTCATCCTCCATTCTCTTCAAATAGATTTCAAATTACCATTCTCAGACATCTTAACTTGTTCAATAACAATATCTGGTGAAACTTGCTTAGAAACGTGCAAAGAATCCATCTTTTTAACAGCTTCAGCATCCTCTTTCAACCTAAGTTTTGTAGTAAAATGATTATCATGCGGATCCCTGCAACATCCTTAACTGAAACCGGAAGCTCATTGTTCGAATCCAGATAAACATTTTCAAGCAATAATCAAAACAAATTAAATCAAACCCAATTTATCTATCACCAAAGCCAATTTCAACAACATTCATTGATTTGAAGCAGCCAAAACAGAGTAAAAGATTCAGTATATTCAAACCCAGTAATCAATCAAGTAAAAAAGTATCTTTTTTCTGAAAAAAAAAACATACATACCAAAGTATAGAGGAGTAGGAATTTTGATGGATAGATAGAAAGCAGTAAGGAGGAAGAAGTATGCAGGGCTTGAAAAAAAAAAGAGTGTGTTTTCATTTGAAAACAAGGAGTTTTCAATTTATAAGTTTAACAAGGAAATTTTTAGAAAACAAAAAAGCTTGTTTTCTAATTTTCTTTTTAAAATTATGAAAATAATCAAAACAGTTTTCAAATGAAATTATTGTGAAAACACCCACACCCAAAGTAATCATAGGACATAGAATGCACCTCTTTCGAAATAGGGTTTCACTTTTTTTTTTTTTTTTTGTCATTTTTATCATTTCTCTCCCAAGCCCATTGCTCAGCCCGCAATTTGCCTCATGTTCGAAATGGATAGAGACGATCTTGGGCTTCTGCCTCTTTTTGTGTTGAGAGTTGGAACTGTTGTTCTATGGGTCAACATAGTAGATAAGCCCAAAATGAAGAAAAAAAGCCTAGAGAGCAGATAGCAGTGGGGCCACCCCAAGTGCTGCATGGATTTCTTCTTGGGCCCTTACATGTGAAACACATGCATGTCATTTAGCTTAGTGCAATATAAAAACAACTTCGTTACAGTTAATATTAAACCTTTATAAAGCTAAATTATATCTTTATCAGTTTATTAATTTCTAAAGTTACAATACAGAAGCAATTAGTGTAAGAATTATTTGTCTTCATTTGGCATTACGTTCATAAAATCATGGGCCATTCATAAAAATGAACATTCGATGCTAAACAACAACATAAAAAAAAAATAGAAAATTGCAATGACACCTAAATTAGGTTTGATGAGTCTAAGGTGAGCAAAAGTCAAATCTAATCTAAAGCACTCCAAAGTTGGATTCCGAGGTTAGCGTTTTCTACAAACTTTTACATCAATTATGTTAATTTTCGTCCAATTAGGTTTGTAGATAAAGGAAGGTTGAGTTTAGTGGTTTAATCCAAAGTCACCCGACAGCTATAGTTTTAGTATTTTATCTCTAACGACCATGTGCATTATTTTTTTGGATACCCACTACCCACCTAACCAAGCATAACACTTTTTTTTTTAAAAAAAAATTATGGAGACTCCATTTGTTTACGGAAAGAAAATTATTTTTTTTAATTTTTTAGTGTTTAGATTATTAAATAAAATAAATTTAAAAAATAAATTATTAATTAAAAAAATAAGGAAAAAATAATTTTTCATTGATGAAAAATCATTTTTCAATGTTTTTTTTCTTCATTTATTGTCTTCTCTTTTATTTTTCAATATTTTCTCTCATTATTTATTATTTTTTAATGTTACAGCTAAATATCGAAAAAATTAAAAAATAAATTTTCTGAAGAAAAAATATTTTTAACAAATAAACAGAATCGTAATTACGAAATATTTTTATACCATATCAAGTATTAGATAAATTTATGTCCTTTTTTCTAATTGGTGTTGATTTTAAAAAAGTTTAATTTGATAACGAATCACATGCATGCAAAATCTCTCACTATAAAACTTTATTGCACAAAAATTTTATATATATATATATATATATACACACAAAAAATAATAATTTTTCTCTTATAAAACACATAATTATAATTTTATAAGTTTAGAATTCAAACTTTGTGTCTCCATGAGCAATTTAAATTGTAAAAGATGTGGACATTCTGTTGAGAAGAATAGAAATTAAACCTTTAAATTTTTTTTATGGTGTTAAGATTTAACCAAATAATGTAGTTATTAAAAAAAAAATTCAAACTTCATAACAAATAGAAGCTGCTGAAGAGTTCATTTAGCGGTCGAGGCACAAGGCTTTAATTAAAGATCTTTGAATCCTATGCATCAATAACATACGATCAAATCTTTGACATTTGCTCTGTTGGACATTGGTTACAATCTATTGGAGGAAACGCAAAAGGAGAAAACGGATTGCTTAAGCTTAAAGATAGCAAGAAAGCAATCTATGTTATGTAAAAGGTGTTCATTAACTTGTCTCAATCAATTCCCTTATCAATGCAAGCAAGAAAAGCATTTACCCAAAACAGACTTATGGATATGGGAATCATAATCAAATCGTCTTGGTGAAAATTCCTTTTCAATATCATAGTCAAGTATCCGATCACCAACTTGTACGATTTGTATTTCATTTAAAGAAATTTAAAGGGAAATTAACTATGGTATAAAAGAAAGACTAATATTAGAGGGGCATAATCCATTGCTTGCAAGTAATTAATAAAGGGCATTACACTTAGATCAATTAGTCAAAACTGAGGCTCTAAGATTTTAATAGAATAAGATTCGGTGATGTTAAATTAAATTTTTTTCTTGAATTTTACTCTTCCCACCTCTAGGTTATTAAAAAAAAATCAAGGCCTATATGGCTAGTTTTATTTTATTATGTTATTTCAAAGTTTAAAAGTAAAAACAATATTTATTATTTTAAAAAAACTAGTCTTAAATCAGGATCAACAAAATATATTATTTAGAAATATTAATTAATCAGAATTATTTTATCAAAATTATACTATAATAAAAAAGTAGGACTATATTTTATATAATAGCCAAAAATATTAATTTTTTTATGCCAAAAATATATAATTTTTTGAAATGTTTATGCCAAAAATATTAGAAAGCTCCTTTAATTTATATATATATTTTTGGAGTGAAGTATTCATGTGAATGGATTAAAAATTGCTCTACACTCATTCGATATGGGAAGTTTTAAAAAATCGATAGATAAGGAACAATTCCAACGAGGGTCACCCCTTTCAATCAATGAGTTCTTTGTGTTCTAGAAGAGTCTAGTTTACTGTTGCTTTCAAAATTCACAAGC
>CATIWM010351179.1:0-18051 GCA_949671775.1 Mallotus repandus | reverse complement strand
TTTATTCAACCATTAAAATTAAATTTTAGTTCAATTATCAATTTGATATTTACATTAATGAATAAATTTGGTTATTTTTTGAAATTTATATTACTTAATTTTAAAATTCTTAAAAATTTAAGAAAAATGTAAAAAAATTATTTTATAAATTGAAAAACTTTTAAAATTTAATAATTAGGTTCTATATATATTTCTAAAAAAAATTATCAATTTAATTTATTAGTATCCATTAAAATTAATTTTTTATTAGTTTATAAGACTTAATTTTACTAAAAAATATTATAAATTTTAATTGTAATCAGTAAATTTAAATTTGTTCTACTTTTCAAACATGCCGTTTAGATTGGGAAAAAAAAAAAAAAATCAGAGGGCCAAAATGCTCTTAGGGTATGAATCCATAGTGCAAATTGGAGCTTTTTCCTTTCTGAGACAGAAAAACGAGCTAAACATACTCTGGGACAGAAAAAGAAAATTACTTTTTCAGTTTCGACTTTGTAGCAGTTGACGTTAAACCTTGCAACTCCGATATAGTTGAGGCCATCTACTGAACTAGATTAGCGTATAAATTTTCCAGGGTCTATGTACCACAACTCTCTCTTGCTGTTATGGCTTTGTTACCTACTCGCCAATTACATAGTGATTCTTTTTACACCAAATTCCACGGCACTCCTCTCCAATTGTTCAGGTATAATTCTTCAATTCCTTTGTAAACACAAACTTTTCACTCAAATTCGAAGAACCCACCAAGGAAATCCAGTTTCTTTGCCGCTGATAAACCCGATATATGCTTATCAACTAGCTATTGGTTCTCTAAATGGAACAAACCCAGCAGACAGAACCACCCAAAACCCCCTCAAGCAATGTTGAATTATAGAAACAGTGGCAACAGTGGGAGTGGTGGCAGTACAATGGAGAGAATTGTGGAGAAATTAAAGAAAGATGGGTACATAGATGGTGATGTTAATCAGAAGAAAGCTAAAACACCCGAGAGAGTGATTGAGAAAGGTAGTGTAGAGGATATATTTTATGTGGAAGAGGGAAATTTGCCAAATCCGAGAGGTGGGTTCTCAAAGGAATCTCCTTTAGGAGTGGAGGATGTGTTTAGGAGAAATGGGGAAGTTTACGGTTTCCATGGAGAAACCTAAAAGGGTGGAGCTTGAGAATGAGAAGAAATGGACTGCAAGGAGCAAGAGTAGGACACATCTGGCTGAACTGACATTGCCCGAGTTAGAGTTAAGGAGGTTGAGAAACTTAAGTTTTCAAATAAAGAGTAAAGTGAGGGTGAAAGGCGCAGGAGTTACTATGGAAATAGTGGATACCATTCACGATAGATGGAAAACATCAGAGATTGTGAGGGTGAAAGTTGAGGGAGCACCTGCACTTAATATGAGAAGGATGCATTAGAAATTGGAGGTATGTTTCCTCTGTATTTACCATTTATTTTTTCTAATTTGTTGACGAATATGATTTGATTTTCTACATTCTTTGTGTGTCTATATAGTTGATGCTTTAGTTTGTTTGCAAATTTGTTGATTGGAGATTGGTTGCTAAGGGTAAGAAAGTGAGAAACCCAAGTATTATGTGCAGCAGTGAAGTAGAACCTGCAGTTTTGGAAGTTTGATTTTTCATCATAGTTCAATTGTGGAATCTTTCATTGATGTTGAAAGGAGTGAAATGGAAAGTATACTCGCAAGAGCTAATCTATATTCAAGCATAAGGCTTCATAGTCCTTTTACGTACATCAGCTGCTATTCTTATGTGTATCAGAAACTACCAAAACTTACTCTATTGAGCAGCCTGCCAAGAACTGAACCCAATGAAAAATCCGTCTTTGATTGATTTCATTGTAGTAGATATTTAAGGCCTGCAGGAGAAAAGCAGTTAAACATAAGAATTATATCCCTGCAAGCAGGTAAGAATCACCTATTTCCACAGGCAAGCTGATTATTTTGCCATAGAAGTAATCATCTAGCCAATGAATGATATATTATGACTTTGACAATTAGCATTTTTTCTCAGAGATGTAATTCACTTTAGATGTGGAAAACTGCCTATTGAAATGGGATATTTTGCATCAAATTTAGAATAAGTTTCACGCTCAGAGGAGTTATTGAAGTGTTGAGGTCTGCTTTATGTGTCTTCTTGTATGAAATTCTCCGGCTGCTCTACTTCTCGAATGCAATTTTTCTTGTAAGTCTACCTTCAATAGTTCAGGGGTTGGTGGGGGTGGGGGGCAGTGGTGGGGAAGACATTACTAAATAAATCACATGTAAGAAGGTTATTCACTAGGGCACCTATATATATATATATATTTTTTTTTTATCCATCAATTGATAGTATTGTTTCTTTTGTTTTCCTAATCTTCTTTTTCTTCATACACTGTAATGTTTTCAGAATAGAACTGGAGGTTTGGTAATATGGAGATCTGGCACATCTGTATCTTTGCATAGAGGTGTTGCCATGTTGGTTATGAGGATCCTTTAGTGCAACTGAATAAAAAGATCTTGAAGAAAAATGAGATGTCTACTGACTCCTTACCAACAGCTTCTGAAATTATTACAAGTTCATCCAACATTGCTGCTTGCCGTACCTTGAATATGCCAAACGCAGATTCAGATGCTGAGGGTGAGGGTGAGGGAAAACAAAAAATAGAAATGACAACAGAAGTAGAGTATGAAGATGAAATAGACAAGCTGTTGGAAGGTCTGGGTCCAAGATACACAGAGTGGACAGGACTGGATCCATTACCTGTGGATGCAGATTTGCTTGCAGGCATTGTGCCTGGTTACCAACCTCCATTCAGGATACTTCTTTATAGAGTGAGATATACCGTTGGACAAAAGGAGGCAACATCCTTATGAAGGCTTGCCAGGATTCTTCCTTCGCATTTTGCATTGGGTATATGCTACTTCCCTTCTTGATAGTTTGTACAACTTCAGAGTTCATTTAAAACTGTTTATGCAATTTTCAATTACCAGGCAGAAGCAGGCAACTTCAAGGCTTGGCTGTTGCTATGATCAAATTATGGGAAAAGAGTTCAATTGCAAAGATTGCTCTTAAATGTGGTGTACAACTTACTACCAGTGAGGGAATGGCTGAAGATATCAAGGTAATCTAACAAGTACAAACACCTGAAGGGGCGCACAATTTCTGAATAACTGGGTGAAGAATTACTTGTATAAACATGTGAAGTGAAGTTTTGTGCATGACTTTATACTATTTGTTCTTGAAATATAAGCCTAGAAAAAAATAAAAAATGCTGAAGTCTATGGAATTGTTGTAATGATGGCTGCAGCAAGCGAACAGAAGCTTCCAAGTATATGGATGATAACATGTATATGGCTGCAAAGGATGGCGATATTGATCCTTTCAAGAAATATGCAGGGTCTCTTCATCAACTAGTAATCCCAGCAGGGGACACAATTTTGCATGTCTACTTGTCATCCCCGGAAGAAAGATCTACCAGTTTTGTAAAAGATGTACTTGAAATCTGCTCATCATTGCTGCTGCAGAAGAAGGATGTGGATGGTGCTATTTCATTGCACATTGCTGCCAGGTATAGTCAAGTCAATATAGTTAAAGTACTTATTGAGGCAGCAAAAGCTCATAAAGTAGAGTGTGGAACAGGAGTTGCAATAAAATGCTGGGGATGACAAATAGAAGGAAACAAACAGCCTTACATGACGCAGCACGAAATTGTGAAGTGCAATATAGACACTTCTTTGGGGAAGCACAAAATACTGTATATTTTGATGTTGTGGAGGTACGTACTGGCTAAAGAGGACTCTGATTTTCCTTAT
Organism: Mallotus repandus; assembly: GCA_949671775.1. Taxonomy (NCBI): domain Eukaryota; kingdom Viridiplantae; phylum Streptophyta; class Magnoliopsida; order Malpighiales; family Euphorbiaceae; genus Mallotus; species Mallotus repandus. The sequence continues at coordinate 14,251 of CATIWM010351179.1, read as the reverse complement.
TCTGTCGATGATTGTGGAGAAACTCCACTGTACATGGCTGCCGGTAGTGGAAATCTGAAAGTTGTCAGTACTTTGTTGAATACTTGCACTTCACTAGCATATGGCGGACCTAATGGCTAAACTGCCTTGCACGCAGCAGTAATGAGACAACATAAAGTTTATTAAGTAGTTTCATTTAATTTCTAATTAATGGGAAAATTAAAAATAAAATGTTTAATTACCGTATACATAATGTGATTCTGTATATATTTCAGGGGTTGTAGATGCTCTGTTACAGAAGAAGAGAGATTTTGACATTGAAGTGGATAATTTTGGGTGGATGCCTCTTCACTATGCTGCTTATGTTGGTTTTGACGAAATGGTCGAAGAACTTTTGAAATATGATAAAAATGCAGCGTACATTGTGGACAATGATAGGAAGAGGACAGCTCTTCATCTGGCAGCTTGCCGAGGCCATAGCTTAGCAATGAAAAATATTGTTAATAAATGCCTAGACAGCTGCAAATTTAGAGATGCAAGAGGCTGGAATTTTGCTCATTATGCGATCATTGGCAGAAGATTTTTGAAGTATGAAACGAAGTCGTCTTCAGAGATCCATCCAACATGAACCTTATAAATATGAAGGATTCCAAAAGGGAACACACCTCTGCATCGATTTGTTGCTTCCCTCCCCGCGGAATTCAGTTTGTACCGTTTTTCGCTTTCCAATGTTAGTTCTTACACTAGTTTGAAGCGTTACGAGGATAACTTGTATAAAATCCGCAACACTTGTTCTATCTTTCCCCAAATGAAGGTCCGCAGCTAACCTATTTTATCTTTGATTTAATTTGCTATACACTCTTCTTTGTTTCGTGTAATATTAATGTGAGGCTTGCTGTAGAATGAAACTCTAGAGCGGATGATGGATCTTGGCGGTGAACCAGTTGTTGATATTACATCTACATTGAAGTAGCAGTACATGACAGCTAGCGGTGGCTTGAAGAGTGTCAATGACTTGTATGTTGTGGTGGCAGTACTTATAGCAACCGTAACATTCGCAACGGCATTTATTTTACCTGGTGGTTTATAAGGTGATAAAGAAGATACAAATCGAGGAAGTCCAGTCCTAATCAAAAGCTCTGCATTTCAAGCATTTGTAGTCAGAGATGCCTTGGCATTTACGCTCTCCACTTATGCACTGCTTCTCCTATGCATTCTGACGATTTCTCCATGGAATCGGAGATACGGGTGGTTATGGGTGATCTCACTTGATTTTATCTTTTTAGCCACGGAGCAATGGCGATAGCATTTACTACTGGAACAATTGCAGTTTTACGCCTTCCTAGGCGCTTTCAATTTTCACTTGTGTCATTGGCTCGGCCTTCTTTGTATTCCTCTTCTCTACATGTTTTGGATTACATTATTCAGGGCTGTATGTGGTATGATTGTAATGTTCTTTTGCTACTTTTTATATTACAAATATACAATACATGCCATCCTAATTGGCTCTAAAATTGTCGACTCTATTGTCATATTAATTACATAATTTTTATATAAAAAAATTAAATATCTTCGATTTATATTAAATTTGTCTCAAATTTTAATTTTTGTATAAATATTTTGACTTTTCTAAATATATTGCATTAGCTATTATATATGTAAAATTTTAAATAGTTAATTGTAATATTTCAATTAATTATTATTTAAATATAAAAATTTTGGACATATATATGTGTAAGAAGTATAAGAAGTTGAAATGTACAAATACATATATTGCATTCAGGGAGATGGTAAGATTTAAAATACATCATACAAGTGTTCTATATTTGGTTGATAATATAACTGTCTTATATTGTAAATTCAACAACTGGATGTGTACATGCACTCAATGTAGGTATGTATTTAATTTTAATAATATTTTGAGTTATTTATTATGCAAATGTTATTTTATTTTGAAATAATTTAATAATTAAAAATTATATGATTAGATTAATGTATAGTTTTTTATTAAAAAAATTAGTAATTTAAACAGTATAACTAACTGGTAAGTTTTATATTTTTTAATAGTAAAATGAAATATATTTAGAAAAAATAAATTATTTATGGTAAACTTTAAATTTTGGGATAAAATTGCTATAGATAGAAAATATTTGAACTTTTATATAAATTATGTTGTTGATATAGTCATATAACCCATATCAACAACACCATCTAAGATATCACTCATTACTGCCACACTCAATTTTGACAAAAATTCGTACACTTGTGAAATTGGGACATTTATGTTACAGTTGCGAAATTGAGACATTTATATTAAAATTTGAGAAGTGCCAACATTATAATAAGGGTTATAATTGTCATACATTTATGAAATTGGTACATTTATACTAAAACTTTGAAAGTGGCTCAAAATCACAATAAATCGAAAAATTAAGAAAAGATCGAAAAATATAACCATCTTTTCTTAATTTTTCCATATTATAAAATATCCTTTGGTAAAAGTAAAATAAAATCTTTACTTTTAAAAAATTAATTATAAAAAATATTTTATTTATAAACAAGGCTTTATAATTGTGTAAATAATACTCAAAAATTTCTTGATTTAGTTAATTAAAATTTTAATGAAAATTTATGAAATTTCTATTTAAATCAAACACATAATGGTTAAAATTCTTACAATGTTTTGGTTGAATTTTATGAAATAATTAATTTTATTTTAATCATTAGTAATTTTATATATTTAATAATTAAGTTGATATTGTAAATGAAATAAATACATAGAAATCTAAATTTTTTCAATAAGAGTATTTTGTGTGATAATTTTATTTAAAAATTTTTTAATTTATAAATGTTTGAAGAAATTATTAATTTAACATAGAAATAGCAATTTTTATAAGTACGAAAATTATTTTCTTTTCTTATGTTAATATCACTACTATCCAAAACTATGCCTGCGCCGCAAAATTCTCTGAATAATGTCAAATCTATAGTTACACTACTATCCACATTCTCTTCGAAAATAGTCAGAAATTCTAATGGCTAAATGCAAAATTTCACCTCTTTTTATTCAATTTTTTTAACCTTTTATTTTGAATTTTTTTCAGATTTTAATTTATATTTTTTAATTTTATTTAACTTATACAGTATCAAAACGGATAAAAATTTAATTTTAAATAATTTTAAACATATAAAAAATTAAAATTAGTTTTAAAACAATATAAATAGAATTAAAAACTAATATTATAGAAGTTGTAAATTTTTTATTTTTAATTATATTCTCTCTTTCATTAAACATTATTTTAGTTTATATAAATTTTTCTTGTATCCATATCAATATTGATTTATAAAATGGGTTAATTATTGTTGACTGGTTTAATCACTCACCGCAAGTACACGGGTCAACAAATAATAAAGTGATAAGAAGAGTTTCGTTCCCTCAAGAATTGATACTAAGCACCTATTATCCTTAATTTAATTGTAATTGTCTAGAGCCATCAAAATATGATTTGAACAAAAACTAATAACAAACTAAATAACAAATAAATAAGTAATATAAATCAAGCTATGGCTATTCAAATTAATAAAGGAAATAAATCCATGGGAAGACATGTTGTTGGGACATTAAGCACCACATTTTCATTAAGTTCATTTGCTAGAATTATTCAACTCCTTAAGCATATCCTAGGTTTTGCAAAGATCATTGAGCACTCTCTCTCGAGTAGCTACTCAACTCAATATGCATCAATCAATTAAAATTCAAAGTCATAGCTTAATTCTCATCATCACTACCAATATCAAGCATGCAAGGCATTAAGCAAAACCCATAAGAGAATTTGATAAGATTAATCTTTCTCAAGACATTTAATCAATCTAACTTGTGTTTGTGGGTCTATTAGATTCACCAACTCTCATTGCATAGATCTAAACTATATTTATACCTAGCCAAAATATAACATTCAATAAAATAAACAAACACAATATGCATATAGGAGAAGAAATAACTATCAAATTAACATTAAATCAAATGGGTCTCAAAATCCCAACAACATAAAAGTACTTAGCCATGCATGGCTATCAGATTCATCATTCAAATATTGAATTACAAAATAAGAGATTAGAAATAGAAAGGGAGTGAGAGATGGTTATCAAAGAAGCTTGGGTCTTCAATAGGTCTCCTTCCTTAGCTTCTTTTTCTCCTCTTCCTTCTTCCTCTTACTCTTGCTTGTATGGTGTGAATAGTAAGTGAGAGAGTGTGGAGAATGTGTAGTCCCCAAGCAATTCATGCCTTTTGTCCTTTGTAGCATCTTCTAGAATATGTCCTTTCACCTCCTTTAGATTTATTTCTCTAAAAAGTACACCTCAGCATGTTCTATGCTAGAAATGTGCTACTTGCAATCGTGCACAAACCACGCTCGCGGCAGAAGCTTAGCTTGACAGGAACCAACAATCACGCATGAAATGCGACCGTGTAGGCCTCAATATCACTTTGGGTGAAAACATGGCATTCCTGGATCACGCATCTAACCTCGATTGCAATAGAAAGGTCTGCTCTGCCTCTACTCTGCTTCTTTCTTCTTCTTTGCTCCAATTATTTACCATTTAGTCTCCCTTAACCTACATAGCCTCTTTTTCCTATAAAATTCAAAAAAAATATAAAAGCATTTAATTTATATGCTATCTTATACTAAATGCAAACTAAATTGGCACCAACAAATACCCCCACAATTGAATCTTTACTTGTCCTCAAGCAAACATAAAAACACAAACAATTAATGTAATGAATGGAGTGTATATCCCAAATTTCATCAAGCACACATCATAATTTTCTCTTAATAGCTAGTTTACGAATCTTAAAACAATCTTAACAAATGAAGTCAAGAAATATAATTACCATGTGAAGGGCATGTTATCTACTCACAATCACACAAATATGAATTAAAGTCTAAAGAAGAGTACAAATGAATGTAAAAGACTCCAATCTAAGGTAACTCCTAGTTTGGCATGCAGAAATCAACTCTAACCTCTTTATTTTTAATTTTTGTGCTTTTTCTTTCCTCTCTTGATAGTTCCCCATCTTTCCCAAACTACTCAATGTGAACACCTTGAGAGAGTTCTTTGAATACTCGTACTCTTTGCAAGAGCATTGGAGTAGATGGAATTCAAGTTCCTTAGCACACATTTTTTTATAAAAAATTGGGAAAGAGTGTTTTTACGATTCCTTTCGCATACAACTAAAAACAACCCATAGAGAGGAGTTTAATTCATTCACCATACTATTTTCCAAATCAACAACTCAACATCATGATCAAGTGAGCAATAACACACATTAAAGTGATTAAAAGTTCAAAAATTCTCAACTCAATGTTAACTAAATTTAAAAGAAATCAAACTAAATATTAAAAGAAGATTAGCAATATAAACTCAACAATACCACAAACATACACAAAGTTCATCATAAATATAATTCGCAAAAATTCAAGTGCTTAGTATCAGAATTCAAAAATTTGAGCCAATTTACACTAATGCAAATGTAGGGCATGATAAACCAAAAATATACACATGATATACCCATAAATGTAAAAATGCAAAAATAATTCCCCCCACACTTGAATGACACATTGTCCTCAATGTGTGTAGGGTACCTAATATGCACATGTAAAATTTATAATAAGCACAAACATAACCAAAAACAAACCAAAATTCATAAGAAAAATTATAAACATGAAATATATGAAAAAAAACTAAAAACAAAAACTAAAATGAAAATAAAAATTAGGGAAAAGAAAAGCTTACTCCCTTTGAGTAGGAGAGTCTAGAGGTGAAGGTGTTTCTTTAAAAATTATGGCTTGTATGAAGTTTTGAATCATGATTTTGATCTCTTTTACCTCCTTTCTCATCTTTTTGTATCATTTTGCTTTCTTTTTCTCCATTTTTCTCAACTTGTTCATCACTTGTTTCTTCCATCCATTATCAGGTTAGTGAGGAGTATTTTGTTGCATCTGGTCATCTAGAATTTCTTCAACAAGCTCTTCAGGAATGAGGGTGAATGCTTCGGTTGACCCTCCGAAATGGCTTATCTTGTAACATGTTCTCGTTCGTTGTTGGTGAAGCTCTAAATCCTTGATGATTACCTCAACATGAGAAAGAAAATCATGGTTAATTGAACCAAATTTAATCACAGTCATGTGTGCGTAAAGGGTTAAAAATGTGATAGTGCAATGCAATGGCAGTGATAATATGACCCATGGAAATTCTAATTTTATAATTCGTGCTCACATTTAACAATGTTTGAAAGATGAAATGAGTTGTGTTAATTGGGGTCATACTATGCAACCCCCACAAGAGAAGCAACTCTTGTTTAGAAACACGACTAGTCTCATTCTTACCAAAAATGGTAGAGCTCATGAAACGATGCAAAATTAAGTAACAATGATTTTAATCATGCCACTTGAAAGAGCCTCACTTCTTGGATAATTAGATGATCTGGAAAGGATTCTCCAAAAAGGAGTGGGATCAAAGTGCCCTACTTTAAGTCCTTACTTCAGAAACTCGAAAACTCTATAACATTAACTCATAATGTATTTCATTTGGATTTCCAAGGAGGCGACAAGTGAGTACAGAGTGGCTAGATTTTTAGGCTAAAGGGTGGTGAAAAACTCAAATGTCAACTCTTTATAAGTGTTATAGTTCAAAGTTAAAAACTTTTCCCATCCTAATTTGTTACAAAGAGTTTCTAAGGTTCCCCACAGACCCAACTATTACAACAATGATCAAAATATTTGCATGTAACAATTTTTTGGCGAGCAAGAGAGACATACCTTTTTCCTTTATCATGTAAAAGAATGGGAAATGGAGAATTATACTGATCGGAGTAATCAACATGAAGAGGAGGGTATCGAAGTAGCAACAGTGGCGGTGATGGAAAGTGCTCCCTCTCAGATTAATCATCTTCTCTCGTTAGCTCCTTACCCTTTTGAGATGGTTGACGGCTTGTGACCTTAACACGAGGCATGGTGATGAGTGATGATTTTTTATGAGGAATGAGGAAGAGTGGATGGCTAGGGTTTGATGGGTGAAGAGGAGAAAATAGGTAGTGGAGAGAAAATAGGGAAAATTTTTAAAAGTGGAAAGTAGTGGAGTTAATGTTGCCTCTTGGTCTGGTAAGCATCTGCGATCATGGTATGAACGCAATCATGATAGAAAAGTTGGGAGTTAAAAATTAATGAGTGCAACCTTTTCATGATCGCTCACTAAGCGTAACAAAGGAGTCGTGACATACGTGAGTGTGGTTGTCTTACAAACGCTACAAAGAGTAAGGCATTATGAGAAATAACGATCGTGGATGATACGTGATCGCTACAAACGACTGAGATTTGGGGTGAATGGAGATTAGCGATTGTGACTTTAACGCTATCATGATAAAGGGTGAAATCAAACAGAAGGCTTAAAAAGTAGCGATCATGGTATTTACGTGTTAACGGAAAATGACAGGGTTCTAATTGAGCAATCATGGCAATTGTAATGATCGTTGCCCAAACTCTGCACCCTAAAACTCTACTTCATAGAACACTATAAGTTTAAATTAACTTCTTGCCTAAAAACACAACATTAATAATTACTTAAGTAATGCTTAATTGAAATATTAAATGAAAAATAAAATAAAAAATGACAAACAGAAAATTTGAAAAAATTAAAATATAAGCAAGCGAAATTTATAATCTATAACTTGACTCTTCAAGAGTGCCTTCAATTAGTAAGGTGGAGAGGGAGTGCATCCCCATCCGTTATTACCATTCCTTCTTGATATGGTTTGCATCTCTGACCATTGACCTTGAATTGCTCCCCTCTTGAATTTTCTTATATAAGAACACCATAGGAAAACACTTGAACAACCTTGAAGGGTCCACTCCACTTAGACTTGAGCTTGCCTAAAAATAAGCATAGTCTCAAGTTGAATAAGAGGACTATATCACCTTCCTTGAAAGATTTAAGAACAATCTTCTTGTCATGCTAATGTTTGGTTCTTTCTTTATATAATTTGGCATTCTCATACGCCATGTGTAAAAGTTCTTTTAGTTTATGAAGTTGCAACACCCTTTTCTTCCCAACTGCATCTATGTTAAAATTTAGAGTCTTAGTTGCCCAATATGCCCCCTGCACGAGCTCAACTGATAAGTGGCATGCTTTTCCATACACCAACCAATATGGAGACATGCCTATTGGTGTTTTAAAAGCTATCCAATAAGCCCACAGAGCGTCATCGAGTTTTGCTTACCAATCATTCCTCGAACTTTTTACTATTTTTTCTAAGATTTATTTCAGAGCTCTATTAGTTATCTCTGCTTGACCATTGGTCTGAGGATGGTATGGTGTTACTATTCTATGATGAACTTCATACCTTTTTAAAAGCAATTCTAGTTATTTGTTGCAAAAGTGTGAGCCTCCATCACTAATTAGTGCTCTTGGAACACCAAACCTTGTAAAGAGTTTCTTAATAAATTTAACAAGTACTCTGGTGTCATCAATTGGTGTTACTATTGCCTGTACCCACTTTGAAGCATAGTCCACACCAACAAGAACATAACGATTGCCATAAGAAGAAGGAAAAGGTCCCATAAAATCTACTCCTTATACATCAAAAAAACTCTACTTCTTGAATATTAGAAAGTGGCATTTCATCATATTTTCTAATATTCCCCATCATTTGACAATTTTCACACCTCTGAATAAATGCCCTTGCATCTTGGAACAGTGTCGGCCAATGGAATCCACTTTTGAGCACTCTTACTGCTATTCTCAATGCTCCAAAATGTCCACCATACAGTGAACTGTGACAATATGCTAGAATGGAGGTTATTTCTAAATTAGGCACACATATCCTCACTAAATCATCAACATAGACTTTATAGAGAATTGGGTTATCACACAAGTAATACTTAACTTCTGAAAGAAATCTCTTCTTTTGTGCATACTAAGTTCTTGTGGCATCACTCCACAAGCCAAATAATTTGCAATGTTGGCATACCACAGAGGGTCTATATGCTGGATGGCAAAGAGGAGCTCATCTGGGAATTGATCATTGACTTCCCCTTTGTCAGGTGGTAACTTATCATGTTGTTCCAATTGTAATAAATGGTCAGCTACCACGTTCCCACTTCCCTTCTTATCTTTTATTTGGAGGTCGAATTCCTACAACAACAAAACCCAACGTATAAGTCTTGGTTTAACATCTTTCTTGGAAAAAAAAATATTTAAGTGCAGCATCATCAGTATAAATAATAATCTTCGATCCTAAGATATAAGATGAAAAATTTTCAATTGCAAAGACCACAACCAACAATTCTTTCTTCGTAGTTGTGTAGTTCATTTGAGCATCTGAGAATGTTCTACTAGCATAATAGATAATGTGGTGGTTGTTGTTTTTTCTCTAGCATATCACTACTCCTATGGCCACATCACTTGCATCACACATCAATTCGAAAGGGATGGACCAATCTGGTGGAGAGATAATATGAACTGAAATTAAAGCTTCTTTAAGCCTGTTAAAAGCAAGTAAACAATAATCATTAAAGTTGAATGGGATATCTTTAATCAATAACTGAGTTAGAGGCTTAGCAATTTGGGAAAAGTCCTTAATAAATCGATGATAGAATCCGTCATGCTTACCTACATGAGAAATTTTATGGCCTAGCACTATGCCTTTATTAACCATGAAATGGCATTTCTCCTAATTCAAAAAAAGGTTAGTATCCTCACATCTTTTCAACACTTTATCAAGATTCAATAAACATAACTCAAATGAGTCTCTAAAAATAGAGAAATCATCCACGAATACCTCTATTTTGTTCTCAATTAAGTCTAAAAAGATTGTTGTCACGCATCTTTGGAACGTGGCAGGTGCATTGCACAATTCGAATGGCATTCTCCTATAAGCAAAAGTGTCATAGGGATAGTGAATGTTGTCTTCTCTTGATCCTCAGGGGTATCCATCTAGAAAATAATAATATGCATGTGCCACGATTCTTTCAAGCATTTGATCAATAAAGGGAAAGGGAAAATGATCCTTTCGTGTGGCATTATTGAGTTTTCGATAATCAATGCACATTCACCAACCATTCACCACTCTTTTGGAGATCATTTCACCTTCCTCATTTTCAACAACAGTCATCCCTCCTTTTTTTGGGACACATTGAATGGAACTCACCCATTAACTATCAGAAATGGGGTAGATTATCTCAACATCAAGTAGCTTTACTATCTCCTTCTTTACCACCTCTTGCATATTTGGATTTAGCCTATTTTGCCTCTCTATTGTAGCTTTGTACCTTTGTACCCATCCTCCATTCCTATATGATACATTATAAAAGAGGGACAAATTCTTTTAATATATGAGATCTGTCATCCCATTGCCTTCCACCTCTTTCTCACTACTTCATAAACACAATTCTCTTGTTCCTTAGTGAGTTTGTTAGAGATAATAATGGGAAGTGTATCTCCTTCTCCAAGAAAGGTATACCTTAAGTGGCTTGAGGTCTAGTTGGGGTGGCTTTTCAACGGATGGAGGTGTTAGAGAATCACTTCGAACATAGAGTTCAGGTTGAGTAGTGTGTCCCCCTTTTCTTCTTTAAGCTGCTCATCTTTGACATGCTTTGCTAACTCCATATTTTCTTATATTTCCTTTACAAAATAATCAACCACCTCAACTTTAATAAATGACTCTTCTTCACATAAGGGTTGTTTCATTAACTTGGACATTGTGAATTCCACTTTCTCATCACCGGCTCTCAATGTGATTTTACCTTCATGCACATCAATCAAAGAATTTTCGATTTTGAGAAAAGGTCTCCCTAAGATTAAGGGACAATGTTTGTCTTGCTCAAAGTCTAGAATCATAAAGTCTACTGGAAATACAAACTTCTCAACTCTAATAAGCACATCTTTAACCACTCCATATGGCTTCTTGATTGAATGATCAAAAACTTGAATAGTCATATTTATGTCAATCACGTCTATAATATTCAATTCCCTGAAAAGAGAAAGAGACATAAGATTAATGATAGCTCTTAAGTCACACCAGCATTTAGGAAATTCTTTAGAATTAAGAGTGTAAGGAATTGTAAAACTCCTTGGATTTTTAAGCTTGACAGGAATTTTTCTTGAAATGATTAAGCTGCAAGTTTCCAATAAAGGTACGGTCTCATTGTCATTTCATTTCCACTTGTTAGTAATAATGTCTTTAAGGAACTTTGTACTTTGGCATTTTATTTAATACTTCTGAGAGAGGGAACTTTAACTCTAACTTTTTGAATGTTTCCAGAAATTTAGCAAACCATTTCTCATCATCATTCATCTTTCTTTTTCTCAAAGGAAAAGGCAGCTTTGGAGCATACTTAGATGTATCAATGATAGGTGGTTGCTCCACTTATTTTTCTTTCTGTTCTTCAAGCTTCTTTTCTTTAGTTTTCTCTTGCACATCTTCAATTTTTACCTCTTAATTCTCCTTATCATCATCAGCTTTCAATGGTGTTTATTTAAGGCCTTGAAGCTCTTTACCACTCCTCAAAGTGATGGCTTTTATTTGTTCTTTCAAATTGACTTCTGTATTGCTCGGTAAGTGCCCTTGAGCTCTTATTGCAACCACATTTGAAAATTGCTTAAGCTGAACTTCAGTGTTATGAATTGAAGAAGCATGTTTCTTAAGCATTTGATCATACTTATCATTTTGACAAGTCAATTAGGAAGTGACAGCATCAATGAACTTTTCAAACTTTGTCTCCATAGCTGCAAACCTCTCATCAATTGACTTGGCTTATAATCCAGGTGGTGGTGGTTTTTTAGAGAATTGGTTTAAGAAGGTTTTTGAATTTTGACTTTTGCTCCATGAGAAGTTAGGGTGGTTTCTCTAACCGTGGTTGTAAGTGCTTGAGAATGGATTGTTGTTTGGTTACCTTGGTTGGAAAAGATTCCCAACATAGCTACAATTCTCTAATGTACCATCTTTATATATGTTTCCACTTCCAAAATCACATTCAATTGTTGAATAGTTAAGCATATGGCAATGCTTACAAAACATACCTGAAAAAGGTGAAATATCATTACCCCTTGAAGCAAAAACCCTAATTTTCTAATTTAATGCAGCAACTTATGCTTGAATGGATATGACATCATCAAATCAAAGTTTCCCTCTTTGTTCAGGAGCCAATTAGCATTCTGATGGCCATAAGCAATTATTGTTAACCATTTCTTCCAAAAGCTTAAAAGCACCATCCACAGTCTTCTACATAATTGGTCCACCTGCAACTGCATCGATGGTGTCCCTAATGGACCTCATTACACCATTATAGAAAGTCCGAATAAGGACATCCTTAGGAAGACCATGATGTAAACAACTCTACTGCAACTCTTTGAATCTTTCTCACGCATCACACAAAGATTCAGTCTCAAATTTCTAAAAGGTAGTTATATCCTTGATGATCTTTGTCGTCTTTGCGGGTGGAAAGTACTTAACTAAGAAACCCTTTGCAAGAAGGTCCTATGTAGTGATAGATACTGGTGGCTAAGAGTTAAGCCAAGCTTTGGCTCAATCTTTGAGTGTAAATGGAAAAAGTCTCAAGTGGATGGCATCATCGAAAACTCCATTGCATTTGAAAGTGTCACAAATCTCTAAGAAATTTGCTATGTGCATGTTTGGATCATCCGAAGGTAAACCATGAAATTAGACAGTAGATTCTATCATTTGCAGAAGATTAAACTTGATTTGCAACCTAATGGCTTCTGCATTCGGTCTAGCAATACTTTGTTAAGCTTTATCCAAACCGAGCATAGTAAATTCAAAAAGAGTCTGCTCGACGATGACTTGTTGACCTCCTCGTGCCATGTCTCTAAATGCACTTCTTGATCTCCTACGATTCTCCTTCTTTAACTTAGACAAATTTGAAATAAAGAGTTGTGGTTCTTTTCCCGCACTTCTAGTGTTGTGCATGCAAAACCACTAGAGCACCTAAAACAGAGTAGACAAATAAAAAACTGAGTATAAAAGAAAGGAATGCTCTAATCTAAAACAATTGTGAATAATTATGATGTTAGTTGCCCAATCCCAGGAAATGACACCAAAAAACTATTGACTGGCATAATCGCTCACCGTAAGTGCACGGGTCGACAAGTAATAAAGTGATAATTAGAGTATTGCTCCCTCGAGGATTGACACTTGATAAGTTCATATTTTATGCATAAATATAGTTAATATTTCATTATTTTTTACTTTATATAGTGCAATTATTTAGTAAATTATAGTTAAAATATGTTAATTTAGGATTATAAGTTAATATGTTGCATTACATGTAAATTAGGCCATATTTCTTAGTGATTTGCTTAGGTTTTCATGATGCATATTTAATTAAGGTTAATTAAAATTTTGGACTTAGTATTAGAATAAGTTCTATGTGGATTTTAGATGCATTTTAATGCGTATTTCCATGTCTTTTGAGCTTCGAAAGCTTGGAGTTTGAATGGAATGCAATATGGCCTGACCCGGAGCTTAATTTAGCAAAGAAGAATATCCAGGAGAGTGCAACAGCCATTACCTGTTATTACATGACTGTTACGGAGTGCCTGAGTTGAAGGATTTTCAAAATAAAGAGTGCAATAGTCATTACATGTTATTGCACGACCGTTACGCATCTCCTGCATGATTTTGGATTGGAGCATGTCTAAGTGTTTTGGACATAAATTTTTGTACAGAACTCAAATTTAGGTGATTCAAAGTGATATGGGAAGCTAAGAGAAAATAATACAACTTTTATGAGGACTTAAAGAGCTAATTCATTCATATTAAGGGGTTAAATTTTCGTGAAAGCCATCCTACCTGCATAGAGCGGGAAAATTATCCTAATTTTATTAGGATTGGATTTTTGAAGACCTAAATTTATTCCAATTCAAGCTAGGATGAATTATGACTATATATAAGGGATAAAAAGAGATGGAAAGGGGATTCATTCTGCATTCTTAAAGCCACAAACAAGAGCCAATCGAAGATTGAAGGAGACTAAAGATTAAAAGAGTTTTTATTTATTTTCTTCTTCATCTTTCTATTTCTTTTGGACATGTTTATGTGCTTTGCCACAACCATGCCTGACTAGTTTTCTTTTAAGGTTTGGGAATAGGATTAGCTATTCCATGACTTGAATGAACACAAGATTTTATTATTTAATTTGATTTTCAGTTAATTCTACAAGTTGTATTTAAAGTATGCTTTCATTCTTGGTCAGCTTGT
>CATIWM010351173.1:0-10955 GCA_949671775.1 Mallotus repandus | reverse complement strand
CTTGATTGTTATATCTGCTATACAGTGGTTGCTATGTGTTTCTAGCTATTCCTTGTATCACACTTTTCAATTTCAGTTTCGTAATTCTAATTTTCTTGTGAGGAAGCCCTTTCTTTTTAAACATATGGTGAGGAAGAGTGTTTAATGGTAATATCACTATTCTTTTATGCTGTAACAATAACATGCTGGAAGTTTAGCGTCCCTTTTCCCGTCTAAAAGCACGGCCAATGTTCCTGTTATGTGATAAAAATTGGCAAAAATTGACTTCCTTTGGCAAAGACTTTTTTTTTTCCCTCTTTTTTGAGCAATGGAGGTTCAGGGGGGAGTGTTCCTGTTATGTGATAAAAGTTGACAAAAATTGGCTTGCTTTCGCGATAACTTCTTTTTTTTTTTGTTTTGAGCATGGAGCTTCAGGACCTTCGACGCAGCACTATTTTAGGGGAAAATTGAGGTTTCTTGGCTCCAAATTGGAGGCAGTTTTGTGTTAATGAACATGCCAAATGTATTTTTCCGTTTGGCATGCTCACGAGAATGCATTTTACATTTTTTTAAAATTATATTATTAACTTTTAAGAGATTCAATTTAGTCTAAATATTTTATTGTATAGATATAATTTTTTAATAATTTAGGTCAAAATATATTTTTTACTATATATATATATATATATATATATATATATATATATATATTTATTTATAACAAAAAATATAATATATTCTAAAAAATTATACATTAAATTTAAATAATACACATTAAAAAAACACATTCATTGCATGTACTATGTAATTTTTAATTTTTAATTAAATATTACATATGGTGTTATATAATTAAAAATTTATTAATTTAACATTATTTGATCAATACCAAAATATATATTAGTGAATGCATTTGTTAAAAAAATTTAAATATAAATTTAATGTGGTAAATGTTTAAATATTATAATATGGGGTATAAAAAAAATATACAGAGAATATTTTTTTAGTGTTAAAAATGATGTAATGGATTGAAAAAAATTTACGGTATAAACTATATTTTGGTGTAAATTTAACACTATTTTATTATCGATGATTAGAGATGAAAGAAAGATTCAAACTTCCAACCTCTTACGATGTCATGCTCCATGATGGAATTGAGAACCATCCCATCGATGGTAGGCTGGCGCTTTCACGAGAACTAGTACGCAAATTATTTGTCCAATTTAAATATTGATCAGCACTCCTAGTATCTGATTGCAAGTGCTTGCCAAATGTTCTTACTCTTGACGTAGTGAAAAATGAAAAAGAAAGAAAAACGAAGGCCGTGAAATGCACAAGTTTCATCGGATAACTTGAAATTATGGCAAAATTTTTAATTGCAAATGAAAAAGAAAGAAAAATGAAGACCATCAAATGCATAAGTTTCATCTGATAACTTAAAATTATGGCAAAATTTTGAATTGCAAATATACAAATGTACAACAATATCAAATAGAAACCAGCTTCCTAACTAAAGACATTAGTATCCTCCAAGAGAGTCATTTTGCAGCTAATGCTTGTGGAAACTCAAAGCAACAGAGAGAACGGTAAAGTGCAAGTGTCTATTTTACACCAGTTGCCTTTCTGACAACAATGTGGTCATAATGTACAGTTTTTGCACATAAGAGGAGAATAAAAATGGAAGAAAAATCTCCCAAGTTGACTGCAAAAGGATTTCATAAGTTGTAATGTGTTGTTTGGTCAATGACTCGCAGGGACGTGTAGTATCCTCCTGATCAACAAGACAAATTTTTGCACTATTAAGGAGCTGTTCGTTTAGGGTATGCGAATCTGAACTGTCTGAAGCAGGAAGTAACTGATTTTCACTGGATGGACCAATGGAGCTTCCTCCATCTTTGGGTTGATCATCTGGATCTTCTTTCTTATCCTCCTTTTCACTGTGACTCCCACCTGTGCCATCTTTTGGGATGCCGCGAACCAAATCTGCTCGAGCTTCAACTCCAACTCGGCGCAGGTGTAGCTGCATTGTGCAGATGACTTCTTAACAATAAAGCATGTGTTGCCAGGCAGATTGTCAAACAGTACACGAGCACACATGCATAGTCTACTAACCTGAAGATGCAAGTTGACTTCATCTGGCCGAGAAAGAAATGGGAAATCACCTCCTGACTTCAAGTGAGCTCGCCTTGCTTCAGGATATCTTTCACCCAGTTGGTCTTTGAGATGTTGAGGAATTGCACAATAATCATTTGTCTTCGAGGAAATACAAACATATTGTGTTAGAAGCAAAATGTTTTGTATTTCTATTGTGGAGCAGAAAGCAATACCAAATTTGAGCATTTTAACCAATGTTTTTGTTGGAATTCTGTCTTTTTGCAAAGAAAATTCAGTTACAGTTCTCATTTGTTAAACAAAAACTGAACTTCCTTTTCCAATCACGGCAAAATTGATATCAATCTTTGATAGACATTGTTTGCTTGACTCAAATACATTACTGGTTGAAAGATGTTCTAAATGCATATGTATGGAAACAAGCTTCAAACAACTTACATCCATTATTGTGATATATGCATCTGAAAGAAGAAGAGATCCAACTGTAGCAACATCAACATTCAAAGTCAACCTGGAGGCCAAATCTTCTCTTGATAGTGTCTCAACCTGAATTGTCACACATAACAAAGTTGAAAAATTAACTAAGGTTTTTTTTCCTCTTTTTCCCTATAGCAGACAGCTAAGGCAACAAAGATCTAGTGCAATTAGGAAGCAACTGGCCTATAGGCAAGAAAGCATTCAATTTTCAACAACCAGGTCCTAGGAATTTGGGAAAAAAAAAATCAAAGTAATAAGAGGAAAAAAGAAGAAAAGGATAAAAGAAATTAAAAGCATACAAGAGCAATTCCAGCAATAATAACACCATTAAACCAGAAATCATGATTGAAAGCAAAGAATGAGCAAGGTGTAGTATACCTCATGACAGAAGAATATATAAAAACGTACACCATCAAGCAAATTAATCATAGACCATCCAGTTGAAAACCATATACATCTGTATCCTTGTGGGCTTTCATGATTTAAAGCATCTTATGTGCAAAAGAGTGGTAACAATTTTTTCGGCAGATGAAAAAAGAATCCAAAACTTGCATACATGCAGCAAAACAAAAGACTGGAAACACTACGAGCGCAACTTTCTCTAATTACAGTTCCCACCTATGAAGAAGAGTGATCTTTTGGACACAGCAGAATGAAAAAAGAACATGGAGATAAAATATTAGAAATACAACATGTCTTGCAACATGGATCAGATTTGTTTGCTTAGAAACCTTGCAAACTGTTGAGTTCATACAGGGTGATCAATGCAGGACAACATGGCCAAAGGTTAGAGGAGAAGTGAGATGGGTTTTTGTCAAAGTCCACAAAATACCTGAGAAACAACAAAGTCCACAGAATCTGCAATAAATGGTTCATGAGGACCATCGCGAATTCCAGTTAAGACATATCTTTTCAGCAAAAATGAAGGGGTCCAACTAACACTGTAAGAAAAATTTTCAAATCAGGAAAAAAAAATTAACAAAATTATAAATTCACAAATTGTTAAACCACACATCAGGAAAAAAATAAAATAAAATGATAACAGAGATTAGAACCTAGAAATGACTATAATACTCAGCAAATTGAAATCTCATCAGGCAACACTGGCTTTCTCCAATTTTCTTTTGATAAGTTGCCAGAAAGATGTAACTCAATACGAATAGCTATGTTACTATGATGTCTGTACACAGTACTAGGTGGATATATTTGCGTAGTGCACCTAGTATTCATCATCAAGACATCAACCCAACTACATCAATCACTAACCTCCAACTAATCGAGTTTAGTTACATGACTGTTCTTAATAAGTCAGTCAATTCCACCGAGTTATTAACCATCCCATGTTTATACGATGCATCCTTCTAGTGTGACACTTATTGTCAAAACATTTGATAGTGCCCCTTTGTTATGTACAGTCCCCTCTTACACATGATTTATAATCATATGAAGCAATGGAAATTTTACTAGTTCCTATTGCTTCCTTTACCATTCTCATTCCATGTAATGTGAACAATACCAAAAGCTTTCATGATTGCACTAGGGAAAGAAAAAGTCATACAAACGACAAAGATGGAAATTATGACAACTACATACACAGGAGCCCACGGCATTGCAGCTGCAAAACTACGTGTATCCAAGAACGTGTTTGACAGTATCAATGATCTCACTCGTCTTGGACGATGCTGTGCAAAAAGCTGTGCTAAGAAGCCTCCAAGAGATGTGCCATAAAGATGAACCTGTGAAATGCAAATTGATGCACCCATTCAAACATTTGCCAATCATCAGGGTCCAAAGCTAATAGAAAGAAGGATGAAAAAAAAAAAAATTAAAAGATATTGTCAAACATATAGTCTATCTAGTGACTTTCAGTTTGACATATATGCACTACAATTATGGTCACTGAGGAGAATGTTTACAATCTTTTGCTTACGTGATAAGCCTCGACAAACCAAGTGCCAATGATCAATTATTACTCAGTCTACAAGTCCATGCAAACCTTTTTCTAAGGTTTAAGAAATGATTTTGGATGTTCCACGCAAATTACAAATCTGGTTCAAATATATTGCAAAGAAGCTACTAAAAGCTCAGCTGGTACTAGCATTATACTGATCATAAAAATTGCAGTCCCGTGAACCTTTTTGTGCAGCATTTCCTGTGTCATGGCATTCTACTTCATGAAAATTCTATGCAGGCTTTAACTGCATGGATGTGGCTGAAATGATGTTACACATCTCAATGTCATAAATCAAAACAAAAAAAGATAAATATAAGCTGATGAAGGTTCTCACATGATGAACATCAATGACATCCAAAAATTTCTCAAATGCTTGGATCCACTCGTGATGATTCCATACACGTGGGATATCAACAGAAATCACCCGATAACCCTAACATTAGGGAAAACAAAAGATTATGTTACATAAGCTCATAAAGTTACAAAAACAAAAAAAGAAATACAACATCCAACAAATTACCTTCATGGACAGTGACATAATCTGCTTATAGTAAACATCTGCTGTCCCTGCTATTCCAGGAAGGCAAATAAGCGGTGGAACTACCTTTGGACCAAAATCATAATATCGCCACTGCTTTGTCCCAATCTAAGGAAAATAAACATGTAAAAGAAAAAAATAAAAACTTACCTTCATTCGCAACCAGATACCTCAGTTAGAACAAAGATTACGGTATAAACAAAGCTGTCAATCTAATAAAATGGCCATAAGCTATAGCTGATATTTATCAATATTCAGTAGACTGTAGAAGCAACATTAACCCACTGAATTCCAGAATCAACATCAAGTTCAAAAGAACACAAAGTCAACACTCAAAAGAATTGCATCATCAAGAACGAAAATTGAATATCATATGTAAAAAGTCTTTTTGATCTCATCATCAACTTAGTAATAAAATATCGCATACCTTAAACACAAGCAAACCCAGTTAGCAGAGTAAATCAACAAGTATAAAGAACGAAGATCAAGCATAGAATCAAACACGCACAGATCAAATTATACATCAAAATTGTGAGAAAGCTTTAAAATTTAAACCCAATGCAGATAATTAAGTAAAGACAAAAGGCAATAATAACTCAAGCAAAGGCAAACCCAGTAACAGAAACAAGGCAAACAACAAAACCCATGATCGCATTCATATTAAAAAAGAAAAATAAAAAACACTTACAGGGATCTTGTGGAGAGGAACTTGAGACTTGAAGTAAATATAATCACCAGGCGCCGAGGAGACGCCTTTCATGGTGGCTGCTAAATTGCGGCTATGAACATAAAAAAAAGAAAAAAGAATCAGGCGAAAAAGATAAAGGGGTATGTGATTTGAGCAGTGTTTCGCTTAAAGATTGATTGAATTTCTGCGTCTCAATCAGTGTTTTGGCCGTATCATTTCTCTCATAATTAATGATTGATCGTGGTGGTGTTATAGGCTGTTTAATATTTTGTTTATTGTTATCGTTTTAAGGGCTCGTTTGGATGAACGAACCACGTGGCTCGGTTTTAACGGTCAATTGACGGTAACGTCCTTCAACTGCCAGTCAGCGTTTGTCTAGCCAATTTTTTTCTCACACTATACATGGCAATCCACGGGTAAAGGAAGGGAAGACAATATAAAGGGAAGGGAAAGGAGGGGAAGAAAAGAAAAGAAAAAAATTAGATTCAATTATGTTTAGGTGATAAAAGGTAAAAGAAAAAATAAAATAAGGAGAAATATTAAAATTGTATTTAGATAAGTAAAAGAAAAATAAAATAATAATTTAAAAAAAATAACTAAACCAATATATTATATTTATATAATACATTTTTTCACAAATTTATATTATATTTTTGATTGGATATATGTGAATTATTGGATTTAAAAGTTGGAGAAGTCGGCCCTTATCTGCTGGGCTGACACTGATTTTTTAAATTAGGTAAAATTTATTATTAAGCTCCTGAATTATAACGGTTTATTTTATTGAGTCCCTATGCTTTTATTTATGTAGCTATTGAGGATCAATTTGATAGACCCACTAACAATGTTAAGTATGACATAAAAAAATAATATCATCAAGAATTTAAACAAAAGTACATGGCCTCAATAAAATATAATGAAAAAGGATAAGAACTCAATATAATAAACCTAATAAGTTTAGGGGCTTCATAATCGATTTTGTTTAATTTTTATATGCAATACTTAATACCGTCTATTGGAACTGTTGAAAAAGTCCTCAATAGCTATTTAAATAAAAGTATGAGGACTCAATAGAATGCAATAAAAGGATAAAAGGCTCAATAGAATAAACTTAATAAGTTCAAGGGCTTCGTAATAAATTTTACCTTTAAATTATACACATATTTTATTGATTTACCAAAAAATTATATGCAAAAAAAATTATACATAACTACAACAATAAAAAAAAAAAGAAACAACCAAGAAAAAAAATTCAACACATAAATACATAAACACTCAAGAAAGTACTAATCAATTAATTAATATATAAACAACACATAAAGACATAAATAGATGCAACATATTAATTTTTTTTTTAAAAATATAAAATAGTTACCTCAACTTGAAAAATTGGAATAAGCTTATGATATTAATCAAACAAACTTTACCAAGTAAGATGATATATTCATAATATAGAGTGATAATTTTTTGTTTTAGGATAGTTCTCTTTTTTGCTCTCTATTTTATTCTCACCGTTGAAACTTCATCTGTTATAGTTTGGTAGGGTGTTGCTGGCCTCTTTGGCCAGTAACTACCATATTTTTCTTTTTCTTTTATGTTATAGTAATGTTTTTAGATTTAGAAGTTATCATTTTTGCTAGGTTGTATTTTGGCATTCCACACATATTTTGGTTATACTTTTATGGTTCAGAATCAAATCTTGGATGACCTCCATGTTGTGATGTTAAAGCTTTTTTTTGAAGATTAATGGAGTTTCGATCTGAATGTTGGATTGTTTAAGGGAGTTTCAGTTGGCTTAATTGCCCTGAGTAGATTCCTTCTACACCTCCCTTTTCATCTTAATCATCCTTTATTTGTGGCTTCGCCTTCATTCATATTGTCATCCTTTTGATTACAAATTTGCCCAAGAAGCAACATGAGTAGCAAGTGATGGCACATTCTGGACGTGGATAAGATGAATAGTGAGAGCCTGCTAGATGCTTTTGTTGCAAAGTTGCAATTATTAGAGTTAATTCTGTGCTTAATTGTATTGGGTTATTTGTAATAGAGTTTGATATGGGCTTTTGTTCATATATGTATTTGTGTGGTCTTGGGCTTCAAGCCTTTTAATGAATGAAATTTAACATTTTGGCTAAAAAAAATTTGAAAAATTGGAACAAGCTAACCACAACAAATGAGAAAAGCAAGAACAACAAATTGGAAAAAAAAAAGAAAACCTAGAAAAAAAAGAAATAAAAACCTAAATATATAAAAGCGTTATTTTAGAATTATCAATAAAATAGTGGGGGTAAAAATATTTACTTATATAAATTGATTTCCCCTCCTCGGAAGGAAAATTTTTTGCACCCCAATTTAGGGTGTAATGATTTTTCGCTTCTACAAGGGGAATGAGGGGGGATAATTCTCCTTCAATTCTCTTCCCCTTAAAAATATTTATAATTTCCAAAGAACATAAAGTCACATTCTCCTCCAATTCCCTTCCCTTCCCCTTATTTCCCCCCCATCCATGCATAGTGTTAAGTTTTGTATATATGAATGGGGTGAAATTAGTCCTACTTTTATAGTCTAATGGCTTAGGTGATAATATTGTAAGGTGAGGTTATGAGTTTAATAACCCTCCCTTTTGACCTCCCAGTTATTAAAAAGGAAAAAACAGTGGAATTAAAAAAAAGGTAAATTACAAAAAAAAATCATGACCTTTAACACTTGTTGCAATCTTAATACATTTTTTTTTAATTTTAGCAATATCGTTCACAAACTTTTTAATTTTTACAATTTCATATACTAATTGAAAATCCGGTGAAATTTTGCTAACGTGGCTACCAGAAAAACTGAGTCAATCCACATAAGCAACATGTTAAAATGCACCATTTTGACTATTTGCAAAAACATACACGACCTTTGTCATTTTTTACAATTTAAGCACAACCTATTGATTTTGACAAATTAATACATAATTTTCTTATTTTTATTTAATTTATACTTTTCAATTGATGCATGTAAAGCAAATATTTAAGTAATGAGAATTCAAAATTAAATTTTTTAATTAAATAAAATATAAGTTTATTGCTTATTTTTATGTAATGAACATTTAATTGATATATTCAAATTGATATGTACTTATTTTTGTTAGTTTGAGTTAAAATATCATTTTGAAAATAATTTGAATTATTAATTAAAAATTAAAATTAATGAATTACTATAAATTCATCAATAAAAAAAAGAAAATTTCATTTCAACAAAAACGTATATATCATTAATTATTTTATATATAACTTGATTATAAAATTTACTTAATATGTAAATCAATTCAAATAATAAAATATAATTTGATTGAATTAAATATTTAAATATTTTAAATATTTCTAAATAATAATTTAATCTAAAATAACTAAATACATATCAATTTGAATGTATCAATTAAATATTCATGACATAAAAATAGGCAGTAAAACTTATATTTTATTTAATTAAAAAATTAATTTTGAATTGTCATTACTTAAATATTTATTTCACATGCATCACTTGAAAAATATATAATAAATAAAAATTAAAAATTAAAGTATAAAAAAATTAAAACATATGATATTTAAATGTCAAAAAAATACAATATTAATTTTGCATATCCAAATTGTACTTATCCCTTTTTTTTTGAAAATTTTTGGATTACGTGGTCTTTAAATCGGAAGATTTTACACTGCTTTTTTTTCTTTTTTAATTTTATTAGTAGATTATTAAAAATAATATAGTTGTTATTTTTAATAATCTAATGAATTTTACTCTTTTTTTCAAGATTGCAATAAATATATTTCCAATTCAAAGATTTCATTATATGAAGATTAATAAGTTTATAAGAAAAATTTAAAAGAAATTTTTAATTTTTCATGTCAAATCACAAATAATTTATAACAAATTTCTTTTAGTTATATATATATTTAAAAATAAATTTTTAATTTTTCATGTCAAATCACAAATAAATTTCTTTATATATATATATATATATAGATATGGAAGATATTATATCATTTTTAGTCCTATAACTTATATCATTTTTTAATTAAGTCCTAATTTTTTTTTACAATCAAGTTCTATAAATTTAAAAGGGATAAGTACAATTTTAATTCATGTGGGCAAAATCAGTCATGTGATTTTTTTTGGCATTTAGGTATCCAGTATTTCACATTTTTTTACACTTTAGTACCATTCTAATAAATATTGTTTAAAATGTATGCTTTAATATAAAAATAATATACATTTTCAATGTTTAAATCATGTACCGAGTAATATATCATTCAACTAACTACACTAAACTCATAAAAATATAAATTTAGATGTATTTTTAATTTAAATATGAATAAAAAGAAACAATTTTTAAAATAAATTTACAATATTTTTAAAAATAACCAATTAGTTAGATTAATCATAAAATCATATATAAAATAAATTTATCATTAAAATTTAATATTATATTAATATTTTCTTATAAAATAATGATGAGATTAATTAAAAGGGTTAAAAAGTGTAAAACAATGTGAAATATAAATACTTAAATGCCAAAAAAAATATAGAATTGATTTTGTCAAAAGTAAAACCACGAGAATCCAAATTGTACTTATCCCAATTTAAAAAAGTCATTGTGCTAATTTTGTCTTTTAGTCAAACTAATTTTTCATTAGTCAACATTTAAAACTAAACTTCTTTTTTTACATTTCAATACTAAAACTTTGATACATATTATTTTTATATTTTAAATAAATTAATTTTTATTTTTTATTTATAATTTATTTTATTATTTAATTTTCATAATAACTATATAACTCATTAGAATAATTAAATTAAATAAAACCTCATTAAATTATTTTTATATTTTTATTTATTTTTTATATTATTAAATTAAATAAAACCTCATTAATTATTTTTATTTTTATATTATTATTTTAATATAGTAGTTTAACGAAGTAAATCCTCATTAATATTTTGAATTATTATTGAAAATACAACAACATAGTAGTATAACATGCCAAACCTTAGGAATGTTACAGTTGTTATTGACATGGAAAATAAAAGCAATATTGAGAGAAGACTGGGATTTATTTGACAAGTTATTGTACTAGACAAAACAAGTTATTAGGAAAAAGAAAATATATGGCTTTTAAGATATCCTTCAATACTGTGGAAAGGAACAGGTAGTTTTAAGTTCAGGGCTTCGG
>CATIWM010351126.1:0-10064 GCA_949671775.1 Mallotus repandus | reverse complement strand
AATAGAAAATAAGTTCATGAAAGAAGCACGAACCTCAAAAAATGTCCTGTGATCGAATATGATGTTGAAAAATCAACATATTTTAGTTTACGGAATCCCTACAAAAGAAGTCACAAAGATTAACATTTACTAGTGCAATTACCAGCTCACAATGAAACAAGGTATTTGCAACAGTTTAGAACATATAAAGCTCGAATAACAAGTTATCAAATAAGTATAAGAGTAACTCAGGCAAACAATGAAACCAATATATATATCTTGCCATATTCCGTGCACAGATCAAAATACGATACAACTTGTAAACTAGTGTACAGGTAATGATCATTTGCCATTGGACCAAATCATATTTGTAAAATTACTATTGGATAGATACAGACGCTCATAGAATACTTCATATCTTTTAGGGTTAAGGGATAGAAATGTCATGCATTCATCCACAGAGTGAATATATGTAGGTATGTGACATGCATTCACCCAAAACATTTCTAAGCATTGAATACAATCCCAAATGTTTTCAAAAGACATGAAAAAGATAATAGCGAAACTAAGCAATATTGTTTTAGTAAAGAAATTAACAAAAGACCAAAAATTCAAAGCTTTGTGCTCAAAGCAGCAACTATGATAATCTCTCATCAACACAAGAAAAAATAAAGTTCCACAAACCCTCTCTGGCGGTAAGTCAGCAGACATTTTTTCTTGAAATCACCTTGTTGCTTTTGACCAGAGCAAAACAGTGGTCAAAATAAATTAAAGTGACAGTCAGGAGTACATATAGTTATATATAGGGGGAGAGAGAGGAACTGACTATATTCACACAGGATAAATATTCTCAAACATGTACATTTTAGGAACCTGCAGTTGCAAAAATTATAATTACACTCTTTTAGCCCATTAACATACCTTCACAAGTATGCGTACTTTGCAATCATGCAGCTTAAAACCTCTGAGAGCCAATGAGGTTAAATTTGGACAATTGTTTACTAAATCCACACAGGTTGGCGATTTCAAACTGTCATCTCTTCCTGGTATTGAATAAACAGTGAGGAAAATTTTTTTAGGAAAAAATGTAAACAGAAAATCATCATCCAGAAGACAACTGCACCTGTTTTTGAAGACTCAAAAAACAAACGCTCTATCAAGGGGCAATTCATGCTCACTGACACCAATGTTTGCCTCAACTCGACATGACTGCTCCCCACCACCCAAAAACACAAGCAAATTCAGCAACCAATGGAAACAGAGAACAAATTTGCTTCGTGAAGGAAAATCTCAATATGCAATTAACAGAGGACAGCTTACAATACAAAAACTAAGGACCTAGATTGCAAAATAAACTCTAAAAAGGAATATCATGCAATAAAATGAAGAAAAAATGAGCATTGAGCATCAATACTAAGATGCCATCCGAAGGCCGTATGCTTTGTTCAGGAAAGACAAGATTTCAAAGTTCATTCTTGATTGTATTTTAATCCTTTTTTAAATCGAGAACAATACCTAGTAAGGTTAATATGAGATAAAGAAGGAAATTTTGACATTTTTTATAACCTAGCACATTCATGGTCATACCATCTTATATAAAAACAACAAAAATATTAACTCAGAAACTTACAGGCCAACAATTTCAAGGTCCATGAGAGATGGACAAGCTGACAACGCCCCACAAAGCGATGTATTGTCCATTCTTTCAATATTGTAAAGGTGCAACCTCCTCAAAATAGTCCTTACATCATGGGGAAAAAAAAACTAAAAAAATGAGCTACAGTATTATACCAGGAATACTTTAAATGGGAGTTTCTAAACATACCCTGCAGCACCACTATCCCCACTCAAAGGGTATAGGCAGGATCTAGTAAGAATAGATGATTCCTTCCCTTGTCTGGTCCTTTTATCATTCCATGAAAAGTTAGTTACATCTACAGAATTCCTGATGCTATAAACTAATGCCTCACACGACCCAGGAGACTGAGAGGGACCTGGTACTATACCAAGCTTCAGGGATCTGAGTAACCATTTAAGACAAACAGAAAAACAAAAAAAAAATATTAATAGCAGCAATGGTGCTATCCACATACACAATTAAGGTAAACAAATAATAGGTAATTTTATTCAGTAATAACTCGCGTCAAAATTCAATTAAACTCTTTCACTTAATTAAATTCTTGCAAAATCATTGCACTTAATGCATAATTGATAATTCCATATCATATATGTTAACACATTGTTTAACAATAATTTTTCAAAAAGAAAACATAATCTTATGTTCAAAAAATACGAAAGAGAATTCTTACTGAAGTGCTTTGCCAGCGCGTTGGATCATGGTGGAAACAACTGCATTATTAACTTTAGGTACAACAGTAGTCAAGTCAATATTAGCATAGCACAAAGGATCCTTTGCACATTTGTGAAACATTGAACAAGTTGCTGCTGCATAGCATAAACTCTGCGTATCAAGCATTGAAAACACCTGCGCGCGCACACATATATATTCTTTAAAATCAAATTCTAACCAATAATCACCGGAC
The DNA here is from genome assembly GCA_949671775.1 of Mallotus repandus. Classification (NCBI taxonomy): domain Eukaryota; kingdom Viridiplantae; phylum Streptophyta; class Magnoliopsida; order Malpighiales; family Euphorbiaceae; genus Mallotus; species Mallotus repandus. The sequence goes on along the minus strand of CATIWM010351126.1, from coordinate 7,542 downwards.
AAAAAAAAAACCAACGGACCTTGATTGTGAGATCAGGAGGTAAGGCCCAGGAGAGCGAATTATGTTTGGAAGAGCGTTTTCTAGCGGAGCGTTTTCCTGCTTCGAGGAGTATAGAACCTAACTTAAGAGCACGATCGATAAGAATAGATTGATCGGAGTCGCAAGGTGAAGAATCGAGAAGGCGTTCGAAGGAGAGGTCTATCGAGAGAGAAGGTGAATCTGCTAGGTCTAAAAACGTTTGGAGAAGGCCGTCGACTTGGTGGTTTATGGTGGCGGCGGCCGCAGCGGCGGTGTTGGTGGAGGAGGACGAGGAGAAAGGACAAGGACGTTTGGCCATAGACGTAGGCTTGTGGAGGAGAGTGTCCATAGCAAGTGGTGGATGACGCGAGAGAGACAGGGAAGGAGAAGAGGAGGAGGAAGAGAAGGATGACAGGTAATGGAAGCTTTGAGATTGAAAGATGTGGCGTACGGATTGCGTGACACGCATATGTACTTGGCGTTTCTGTAGTTTGTGCACCGGAGATGGCTGTGTCTGTGTGTACTTTGTGTACCACTTTTGGTGGTTCTAACATTGCTCAGTTTACTTGCTTACGTACTAGCGCGAGAATTGTTTGTCGTTTGATAAAGCTTAAACGCGGGACATTTACATTGAGAAGTTCTAATAAATTTTAGGTCTAATTATTTAGAAAATTCTAAATTTTACAAGTTTTAATAATTTTAGTATATTTTTTTAATTTTTAATTAAAAAATTTTATATTTTATATTTTTTAGTAATTTTAATATATTTTTTTAATATTTAAAAAAATTATAAATTTTATAATTTTTAATATTTTTAACATTTTAAAAAAAATTATCAAAAAATTATAAAATTTCATAAGGTTTAAATTTTTTTTAAATAATTAGAATAATATTTAATTATATTTGTTCAATTAATTTTTTAACATATCGTAAAATATTGTATTATTTAATGTTAATATGACACCAAATTGCTTTTAGTTAAAAAAAATTTAATGAGTTAGTAAAAATTATTTTTCTTAAAATATATCATTTTAAAATTAAAAATAGTATTTCAAATTATTATAAATTTGAAATCACATAAGACACTGAAATGAATTTCTTAATTAAAACATGTTAAAATTATTAAAAAGTTTAAAATTTACCATCTTAAAATGAAAAAGATATTTCAGTATCATATAAACAATTATAAACTTATAACAAATTAAAATATTATATTTTTTATTTTAAAATAGTATATTTTAAGGAGAAAATTTTTGCTAACTCATCAAATTCTCTTTCTTTCTAAGTTAAAAAGTATTTAGTGTTATATTAACATAACATTTTATCAGATATTAAAATATTGATTAAAAAATATAGTTTAATATTGAAATAGAATTTTTTTATTGATAAATTTTTAAAAAATATACTAAAATTGTTAAAAGTTATAAATTTTGTGATTTTTTTATAAAATTTTTAAAAAAAATGTATTAAAATTGTTAAAATATGTAAAATTCAAGATTTTTTAAATAAAAGTTGAAAGAAAATGCTAAAATTGTTAAAACTTGTAAAGTTCAGAATTTTTCAAGTAATTTGGTCTAAATTTTTAGAGAGAGTTTTAATATTAATTTTTAGAGCCAATATTACATTTTCCTCTTTCATATTTAACCTAATTAACACTTGTCTTTCTCTTATTTAAAAGTCAATTAACGACTTCTGTTAGAGTTAAATTATTTTTTCAGTTAAGTGTTGTATAAAAAAACTAAAATATCCTTCCAAACAATAAAAAAATAATTAACTATAAAATTCTATTTTTTTAATGAACCATATTATTAACAAGTGAGACATGTATAGATTTAATGTTATTAAATATAAAGAACTAAAATATTATTAGTGGTTTATAATTAATCATAGTTTTTTATTGTTTTTTTTAACATGATAGTTTTTTATTGTTTAAAAGAGCATTTTAGCTTTTATATAACATTTAATAGAAAAAAAATAGTGTAACGACGGTTAATAGAATAAAAATGGACAAAGGGTCAACCAGGTCCTTCAACTTGTGTAGTTGGGCCAAATAGGCCAAATTTAAAGTTTTCCCAACAATTAAGCCCAAAACTCATGTAATCAAGCCTATCAAACCCAAAAACCCAGCCTGGTTAGCGCGTGGTTCAAACAAAAGAGAGGAAGAACGTGAGAGAAAATCAGAAATATTTTTGTATTCCTTGGAAGAACTATCTTGCCCTACTATTGAAAACAATTGTGTCTTTGGTGCGAATGAACTCAACGTGTCCATTTTATGTCAGGAATTTATTGCAAAGTTGGTAGTTGAGGTAGAGAATATTACAGGTAATGAACTTAAGGTTTGTTTTTGGTGCGAAAGAATAATGATTTGAAGACATATCTTAAAGATTATATTAAACATTTGACGAGTGGAATTGGTAAGCATAATGTGTTTTTGTGTTTTTGATCAATGATTGATGCATTAACCATTGAGTTTTTTTGTTGGACAACGATTTTCATATCTATTTAACACAATCTTGCAGGATGGGTAGCGATGTCAATATTCCTGTCATATTTAAGATTCATCATAGGAGTACATGCATCAGGCAACTGAAGCTGAAGTATGTGAATGGCGAGATACTGAAATGGAAGGTATATGATCTTGACAGACTAGGATATTTTAGGATTGTGAAAAAGATTACATCAATGGGGTGTATGGTAAGAACTTTAAAATATACTGGCTACCCTATGGGAGTTCACTTCATAATGGCCTAAAATTTATGTATCGTGATGATTTTATACATGATATGCTTGTTGTTTTAAGTATGTTTGATGAATTCCATATGAAGTTATATGTAGAACATGGAATAGATTAACCTGAAGTTATTGAGAGGCCAAAGTTGTTGACTAATGGCAATATGATAATTAGTAGCAATGAAAGTGGCTCTAATATGGAAGCAGACAATGTTGAAGAAGCAACTTTTGTCCAAGGTCGGGGTGATATTTGTGATTTAATAGAAGTTGAACAATTTAAGGAAGGGGATAGTGAGTTGGTTGATGTTGAGTTAAGGCAGAGTGAGGACATTAATATTGGTGCAAGTGCAGGGTGTTTAGACATTAATGTTGAAATTTTAAATAAAGGGGATGTCAGTACAAAAGCTGAAGGACAAGGAGTATTTAATATAGAAGGGGATATTGGTATTAAACAAGATGAAGAGACTGGTTTAAAAGGGGATTAGGTACTTAAACAAGGGGTAAATGAGCATTTAATTCAGCATAATGACCAAGATTTTGATAATCAATAAGCAACAACTGATGTTACAGAGAAGGAGACTCTTAATTTTGTCCCTGAATGTGATGTTCAAACTAACTTTCATATTGAAACTAAAAGAATAGATGTTGAAACTAAATGTGATGTTTAATTTGATGTTAAAACAACAGTTGAGGTTGGTGCGAAAAATAGAGATATCACAAATTCTGTTGATGGCAATACAAAAGAGTATGATTTGGTTGATATTATGGCTGGTGATGAAAGTGGCTCCTATACGAATGATAAAGAATTAGCTACAGCAAGGACTATGTTAAGGGAAGAAGCAAAATTGCTTAAACAAAGGTGAATTTCAAAGTTGAGGGAAGCTTTAAAAAATAACAATAATGTTGCACCTAAAACAGATGATACCATGTGTTCAGAATCAGTAGGGAATGATCAAGATCATGGAGATACTGAAAATTATCCAAATGTCTATGAAGCTAATGCTAATGCAGCTAATGAAGAGGCTCCTAATGCTACTGATGCTGAAAAGGTAGGACCCGACCCTGAATTTTTCAATAGTGAAGATGAAATGAGCTATGAAGAAGAATCTGATGATCTAGGACATAGAAATATCAACAAGCGCAAATCAAAAAAAGTGTTGTACAATCTTGCAAGTAATATGCATGCGTTCCTTATTGGCATGGTTTTTAAACATGCAAAAGAACTTAGGATGGCAATTGCAAAATATGCAATTGCTCAAGGGATTGAAATAAAGTTTGATAAAAATGAGATTCATAGGGTCAGGTGTAGATGTAAAAAAGCATGTCCCTAGAGTATATTTGCTAGCTTGGATAAGAAGAGTGGAGATTTTATGGTAAAAAGTTACCAGCCAAACCACAGGAATACTAGGGTGTGGAAGAACAAAAGGGCCTCTCATGATTAAATGGTTTCATATTTTAATGATGTTATTGAAGATCACCCTAAAATTACTTGTGTGCAAATGGTTGAATATGCAAAAAAACACTTACAGCTGGAAATTAGTGAAACCATGGCAAAAAGAGTGAAGAGGAAAATACTAACTCAACTTGAAAGGGATCCTAAGGATGATTATAGAAGAATATGGGACTATGCAGAGGAGTTGAGGCAAACTAATTAAGGTAGTACTGTTGATGTACTATATGAAAAGGGGACAAGCAAGTTTAGCAAAATATACATTTGCTTTAAAGCATTAAAAATGGGATGGAGAGCAGGCTACAGGCCAATATTGGGGCTTGATGAGTGCTTTATTAAGAACAAGTGTATATGAGAAATACTTACCACTTTCAAAAGAGATGCGAATGATCAAAGATTTCCAGTAGCTTGTACAGTGGTGAGGTCTGAAATAAAAGCTAACTGGATATGGTTTTTACACCATTTAAAAGATGACCTCGACTTGACTGGTGGCAAGGAATTAACCCTCATTAGTGACATGCAGAAGGTTTGATTGATGATTGTAATTTAATATATTATGTGCTTTACCTGATTTTATTTGATGATTAATATGATAGTATTTATGATTCACAAGGACTTATAGAGGCTGTCTAGCAAGAACTCCCACTTACAGAACACAGATGGTGTGGAATACATATCTACATGGCTTGGTAGAACATATGGAGGGGTGTTTAGATTTCAGACAACAATTCTGGAAATGTGCAACGAGCCCATATGAATAATTGTTTCATGATCAATTATAGAAGCTTGATGCTATGGGAAGTGGATCAGTTCAACAGTTATTAACCTATCCTCCACATACATGGTGCAGATTATATTTCTCCGTTCATTACAAATGCGATTGTGTTGATAATAATATGTGTGAATCATTTAACGGCCATTTAGTTAAAGCTAGGAAAAAACACATACTTGCCATGTTGAATTTGATTAGAGTTGATGCCATGAATGATTGTATGAAAAAAGGGTTGCTGCACAGAAATGGTTTTGTAATGTGAGTCCTAGTGCTTGTGCAAAGTTGAACAAAAATATGGAAAGAGCTACCTTGCGTCATATTAAGTGGAATGGGGATGCAGGGTATGAAATTAGTGAGGGAAAAGATAGGCACACCGTTAATGTTAAGAATCAAAGTTGCACTTGTAGATTATGGGATCTAACAGGAATACCATGTCCATATGGTATATGTGCTTTATACCATGGAAATAAGGTGTTGTAAGATTATATTGATAATTGGTATAGCAAAGAGAATTGCTTAGCATCCTATCAATATTATATGGAACCTGCCAAGGGAAGAAGCATGTGGCCGAAGACAAATATGCCTCCAATGTTGCCACCTGAAGTGAACAAGGTTACAGGGAGACCTAAAATTTACAGGCAAAAGGACCCTGAAGAACCAAAGAAGAGTGGAAAAATATCGCCAAAAGGGGTAATCATCGCTTGCAGCCTATGTACTCAAACTGGACATACCAAAAAAGGATGTCCCAATAAAGACACTGTAAGTAATATGTTTGGTGTTTTTTTTTATGATTTTGTTCATATAAGTTGACAAAGATCAATCATGATTAAATGCATTGCATGCTTTGATAAATAATTGTAGTACTAAAGGCAAGCTGAAGTTAATGCATCAAGGGGTGAAACAACAAAATCAACAGCACCTACAAGGCCTCCACCAAATACTGAAGCAAGCGTATATTTTGATCAATTTTGTTTTGTTTACTTTATGGGGTTTGAATAATAAAAGAGAATACTTAGAAGTGTTTATTTTATTGCACATAAATTGCTGGAGAAGAGTGCAGGAAACAGTGGAACTATGGGTGGCATGAAATGTTTTAGAAGAAATACTGGACTTACAATAAATGAACCCAACCCGGATTCTTAAAACAGAGGGGGAAAAGATACTGCTAATTATACCAAAAAAAAAAAAGTCTCCAATGATCAATGAAAATGTTAGAGGGAAGAAAAAAAAGAGAAAAAAGGCATGGGATTTTTTATGATGCAGTTAATGGTCATATGACATGGAATGTAAGTGACATTATTCGAATATACTTTTGATGTTTGTTCCTTAATTATTAATGATATTATAGTAACACTGATATATTGTTTTCATGTGTGTTAATGCATTGAGCAATGTGTTGCAGCCTGGTCAAATGGGTGAAAGGTTTTTATATGCTAGCAATCCAATGCCAAAAGATAGTCAGAGGAAGGTCAATACATACCAACATGATTATTTAAAAATGCAGGGAAATCTAATGTATGGTAGATTTCAAGCACATGGTTTGAAATGGGGAGGAGCTAAAGCAATTTCAGGTACTAATTTGGTTGCATAAAGGGATGAACAATTAAGAAACATTAGAAAGAAAGGCAGGGGTGATGAGCAACTTCCAAATCTGACACATCAGAGAACTTCCAAATCTGCCACATCAGAGTGTTGTCAGTTCAAACTCTAATGCACAAGTTTGAACATAAGGAACATATGTTCAACCAGTATCTGAGGTTGCATCAGGACATGAGGAACAATATAAAAAGAAGATTAAACCTAAGAAAAAGGTTTTTGGTCAAATGGCAAAGCCAAAGCCTTTGAAGTAGATGTTGTTTCAAGAATGTTTGATGCACTTTTTTTTGCTGTTTTTTTTTGTCAAATCTTTCTCTCAGATTTATGTAATCTGGAAATTAACTTCCTACTACCAGATTGTTGTAATCCGAGACTGATGTAAAGTGGTAGTTGAAGTTTTTTGTCACTTTTTGTCAATATCATAAAAATACATGTGCATATAGTGGCATGCATATAAGATAACTTGAGATGGTTTTTTTTTAGCACAAGCAGATGGCATTGCAGCCTAAGTTTAGGGTTGATGTGTAAAAACAATGCAGTTAATATAAATGGCAGTTCAATCAGGTTGTTATTATTTAGTACATCTTATGTAGTTTCTTTCCATTAACCTTTTATTATCAGCAATGGGGTTTGAAATGGTGTTTTTTGTCCAATAACAGCCTCATTATCAACTATTTGATATGGAACCATGTCACTTTGCACTGACATTAGCTGTATAGTTAATCTACTTGTAACCAAAATACAAATTCAATCTTTTTTTCAGCATTCAAAATCTCTGTCGTTACAAGGACGAACATAAGTTAAATAAGTTCTCATTAATAACAAAGTTATGTCATACAATCAAAACATGGAGAATTACAGCCTAAATACTGCTCACCCATAAAGAAGTTAGTAACATACACTGCATATACTTCTTCTGTGGCACCTGTTAAGGATGTCAGGCATACATTGTATGCATGTGACTAAAAAAATATAT
>CATIWM010350950.1:0-24975 GCA_949671775.1 Mallotus repandus | reverse complement strand
AAAAAAAAAAAAACATCTACTACACACAAACTCAAAGTATTCTTACAAAAAATTAAGTTAGTGCAAAATTTGTGAGGGTCAATTGAAAGGAAACTTGCAATTAATCAAAGCAAAGCAAAGCGTGGAGTTTATATATATATATATATATATATATATATATTCAATGGTTACAAAAAAGTATACAATTTATACAATTTAAGTATACAATTTATATATATATTAACATAGTAAGTATACAATTTATATAAGTAATTCACTAGTGTACAAAGAAGTTTGAAAAAATTACATCTCATGTATAATGTCTATATTTATCCTTACATTTATCAATGTGATAAATAGCTGTAACATAATCTTTAATACATTAATAAATATGAGAAGATGAACGTATACATTATAAAACTTCTTTGTACACTAGTGAATTACTTATACAAATTGTATACTTACTATGTCAAGTTGCACACTTATAATATCATGAATGATATCATGAAGTGTTTACTCTCTTTCTCTACAAATATATATATATATCACCGAAGAAATTTTTTTTTAATGGTAAGATACAACAAAAAACAATAAAAACAATAAAAACATCTACCAAACACAAATGCGAAATTTGCGAGAATCAATTGAGAGAAAATTTACAACTAATCAAATCAAAGCAAGAAGATGATTTGATAGAGGTTTGGTGTTTCAAACTAGAGAGCTTTCATTTGCAAGACTAGCGCATTTAATTTAAAAGTTGAACCTAAAGCACCTAAAGCTCATAGATCATAACTATTGTGTGTAAATTTTCATAAACTTAGACTCTATTTGTTCGCAAAAAATATTTTTTCTTTGAAAATAAAAATATTTACCATTCCAAGAAAATATTTTTCAATGTTTGGCTAGAAGTAGAGATATAAACGAGTTAAGTTGCTCGCAAGCTACTTCATCTTGATAAAAACTTGTTTGAGCTCGTATACTAAAGCTCATTTAATAAGCGAGTCGAGCTCAAGGTATACAAAACTCGGCTCATTAAGCTCATGAACAAACTCAAATAAAAGCTCGTTAGCCAGTTCATAATTTAATGTTTAGTAATTTTATTTAAAATATATAATATATAAATTTATACTGTAAAAGTTATTTTAAAAAAATATATTATTAAAATAAAATCTTAATTTTTATTAAATATATTATCATTTATTTAATAAATAATTTATTTTTAATTTTAAATATATAATTTTAATTTATAATTTATATTTTTTAAAATTTCTTTAAACTCGTTTAATCTCGCGAACAGGTTATGAACATCATTCAGGATAGTAAGCTTGGCTCGTTTACAAACGAACCAAACTTAAACTAGTCAAAATTCAACTCAGCTCGACTGTAATCGCCTAACTAAAAGACAATAAATGACAAAGAAATATTAAAAAATAAAAAAAAAGTAATAAATGAAGAGAAAATATTAAAAAAATATTAAAAAATAATTTTTCATTTTAATATAATTTTTTATTTTAATATAATTTTTCATTCTTAAAATTAAAAAAAAATTCTTTTAAAGTTATTTTCTTTTGACTAAAAATTTTTTTTTAATTTATTTTCTTTGATAATCTAAACACTAAAAAATAAGAAAAAATATTTTCAAAAGAATTTTTTACTTAGCTAACATGCAAAATAAATCCACGTCATGAAGGGCTAAGTAAAGAAAAATTTTAAAAAATTTTACCCCACTTGTGCTCACTACGCATGTTAATCTTCACTAAAAGAGAGATTCATACCCCATGTTTTTTCACTCATTAAACAACACGATCTCGTAATAAACTTCTCAGAAATCTTTACCTGAAATGCAAAAATAAATCTTGTTATAATGAAAACTTGTAGCTTGCCGCTTGGCTCAAGGCGGCTATAAATGCTGGTGAAATTTTTTTTTGTTGAGTCGATCCATTTGTCATACACCCCATAGCTCCATAGCTCCAAGCTACAACTTATAAGGTATTATCACAAGAAAAGGGAAGCACAGATAAAAACACAACCCCCTATCCACTGAAATTTCATCCACTCGTTAGGACAGTACTCAGTACTCAGCACTCAGCAGCCAAGTAGTAATGAATAGTTAGGTGAACGCAGTTCTCCAATCGTGACTAAACAATGAGATAAATGACTCAATTTTCGACCTTGATATATAACCATAATACCACACACACACATCACAACCTCATCATCTCAAATATAATTCCAACTGATATAATTTCCTAATAATTTCAACCTAAAATAATCTACCATTTCCTCTTGCTCTTATCTACATTGCCGTCTATTATCTCTCATTTTATCTATCATAAGGGAACTCCAAATCATTCTCCGTCACTTTAAAGTGATGAGGCTTCTGGCCAGAGCAATAAATGTTCCACATTTTGAAATATGATCTCTCCAGATTTCGAACCTGCATATTATTACCCCGAAGTTGGTATGTGTTCTCATATGACGCAAATAACATTTGAATGGGGGGATATGTCATTTGGCTTACCCAGCGAGCTGTATCAAACAGAGGGCAAGTGGTACGGACTGCTTTCAGTTTATTGGTCAGGGCCTGTAGCTTTGGCCCATTCAATGCCAGGAAAACTGCTCTCTCTTCATATTCCTTCATACTGCAGGAAGGTGATTTAATAAGTCAATGGAGTTGGCAGCTCATGTTTAATGGGAACTAGCCTTTTGCAGCGTAAAGGCTGAGTTCGGCTACTGAGCTAGCCTATACAAATTGTTAACCATCTATGTTATCAAAACATATGATCAACCATCACATCTACATCAGCTACGAAACATTTGCACAAGTACTGTCCAATTAGTGACCAGTAAGGCATTCCACCAGCATCTAAAGAAAACTAAGATGCCTACCTGCTAACAATCATCTCGTCCCCAAGTCCAGTGGCCAGACAGAGTGATCCAGCAACCCTCGTAGCCATTTTCTCAAGGGGCAGTGTTACCATTGGTAAACCTGCCCATAAAATATCTGTCCCAGTGGTATGTGCATTGCATAATGGCCTAAAGATAGAGATCCAACCATCAGTGTGCATATTCCAGGCAACAAAATCAACTGCCTCAAAGATATAAATGAATCAAAGAAAACCATAGACAGAGATCAATACGTGTCAAGGAATAGATCTGCCAAAGCACTGCGTCTTATATGTTCTTGTTTCATGGCAACGTCAGTAAAAATTATCTGGTCTGGCTGCACCCCTTGTGCAACAGCATCTGCAAGAAAATTTTATCAGTAAAACACCAGGCAGAAAAAAATTATTATAAAGGGTTTTTTTTTCTTATTTTTTCCTATGTTGTTTGCACTTAGTTTTCTAGGCCATAATGGGAACTTAGAAAATTCACCAAAGGTGATTATTTACAAAGCAAGTTTTATATTGTTTTGAACTAAACCATCTTACAATATCCTAGAAAAAGATGCAAGTAAAAATACACAATCTCCACATACATGAACGAAGTCTCATTTCACCAGCAGCTGGGAACCTGAGTAGCCAAAGTGCACTGTTGGGTACACGTTTGAGAATGTTGCACCTAAAACATTCAAACACTTGGATGCAGTGAGATACGTGAAACTACTACATCGCAAATATATAAAATGAACACTGCGCCATATTTATATACCAAGTATCAAAGATTTCAGGATCCATCTTGTACAACTGGTTGAAGCATGCAAATATAAATTTGTCTTCTGGGAGACCATAATCTGATCGCTTGTGTTGGCACGTTGGATCCAAGACATCCAGGTTTTTCTGAAAACATAATAATAGTTCCAGACACTTAACAAAAGTTGTTCAAAGCATGCAAGTCTCTTCTATCAGGATGTTTACAAGGACTAACCTGTCTATAATCATTAACAAAGTAGCAGTGGGGCATGTGAACAAGCTTTTCAGAATAAATATTTGCAAAACGCGTTGGAGAAACAAACTGAGACCAAAGAACTTAAGTGTAAGACAGATATGAAAAGAGAAAATAAGTAGTGCGAGTTCGAGATAGATTAAGGTTAATCTTCCACCTCATCAGTAACTAAGTAATCAATGTATGTAGCCCCTGTTGTCCCAGGGAATCCCATGTATGACACTTGGATGGGTGCAGGCTGCATAGCAAATATTTCATTTCTGGCACCCTGCATAATTATAGATGGATTATGGTTAACAGAAATAAGATACCCAGTGGCAAGGTTATTCCACTTAACAACAAGATGCATATGACATTAGATGAGGGATTATCCAGTAGGACCAACAAAGTACATATCACAAACTTTTCTGATAAGGAAATTTTAAAAAGCTACCTTTGTATAACCATTAAGGTTGATAAGGATCTGTATTTTATCCTCATTAATCAGTTTGGCAATCATATCTGCAGACATGGCAGAAACATCTACAAAGTGCTCAGTTTCAGAATGAATACGCTGTCGCCATTCAGTACCATCATTTGGACTCAAGGCATAGCAGAAAACCTGCACATATTTTGTTCATTCCCAACACGCTAATCCAAAAGCAAAAGTAAAGGCAAATGCAGGTTCACATGCATTACTTCAACCACAAAAAGAAACATTTCCCAATTTTACCAACCTCTACATTTTCTGTGTTGTGCATGCCAAAAACAGATCCCATAAGGTGTGACAAGGGATGGTTACCAAAGTCACTGCTCACATAACCAACCCTAAGTCTTTCAATCCCACAGCCACGCTTTATAGGAATTGGTGGAGGATGGTTGAATGGAGGAAGTCCAAAACGAGCTGCAATTATGGAGCAATGGTCTGCATACTTACGGCTTCAAGAAGGAAAAAGTAAAATGAGGAAGGTTTAGACCAGACAGGTTAGCTATAAATTTTTCCAAGAAAAAAGTCCTACCTGATTTCAAGTGCTAACATTGGATCAATGGGATAGGCAATAGCATGAAAAGGCTGCACACTAGGAAGAACAGACATCTGGAATGGTCGAGTAGTTGCAAAGAAAGATTAGCTTCACTTTGACTCAAAGTATAAAGTAAGCAACCTAAAAAATCTTGTGAAGAACATAATCTAACATATCAAACATGATAACTCTTACACTAATCTGCCTCCGGATAATCCCTTCAACTTCAGTGAACATCTTCTCACGATCTTCCCAACAACATACACACTGAGAAATGTTACCTCAAAATATGTTAGTCACAATCTATATTTTCTCTGTGCCAAGCATACAAGATTCCTCTAGAGTTCCTAATTTACCAAAAAAAGTTGAGATAAGCATATTTCATTTTGATAATACCTGTAACGTATGTAGAAGGTTACAAGTGGCTTCAGGAAAGTCAGGTCGAAGAATCAAAGCCTGCCTATAGCTCTTCACAGCCGCCTCCACATGCCCACTGCAATCAGAGTCTAATTAATAAAAACGAAATATATTTTTTCTTGGAGGGAAAAAAAACACCCTATATTGTGGGTAAGCCAACAGTCATAGCATTTAAATTCACCGAGTTAACTTCTTTTCACAAAAACCAAGACTGAAAATAATAATTAACAAAACAAAAAGATGGATTGTATAGAATTGAATAATCAGAAACTTTGGCACCATATGATCCAACATAATACCTGTCTTTATAAGCTGAAGCCAAATTTGCATGAGCTTCGGCCATAGTTGGCCGGATAGCGATAGCACGAATATAATCCTGAATTGCATCACTTACTCTACCAATTTCCTTGTACGTGTTACCCCTATTTACAAGTCCATCAGCTGCCAAGGGATCAATACGGAGAACCTCATTATAGCAAGATATAGCATCTGCATAATTTCCCTGTCATGAAATTTTGAAAAAAGAATACAAAGTAATCAGAGAAAACTCTAAAAACATCCAGCTAGAAGTAAAGGCAGAATGCTGGTATTCCAATTGGTTGATACAAATACACAGACACCTGACTAGCACAATGAAAATACTCCAACTGTCATTACCTGTTGTTTATAGATTACGGCAAGATTATTGAAAGGAGCAGACAGTCCTGTTGTGACAGCCAATGTTGCCTTATAATATGAAGCAGCAGCAGGAGCCATTTTCCTGGATTTTCAAGAATTTCCAAAATAAATTAAGTATTTTAAATAATAACAACTTGAGAGAAAATTGAAAATTTATGCATGAAGACATAAGAATTCAACATCATTTACCATTCCATGTATATATTCCCAAGATTGGTGAGTGCTTGTGGGTGGCTAGGTTGTAATGCAAGGCATTGCTACGACAAAGACAAAAGAAGATGTGAGTAAAATTTGTAATTATATAAATATAAGCCAATCAATGGAAAAAAAAAAAAGGAAAACGAATTAAAACAAACTTACATTATAGCATTGCATTGCTTCCTCCACTCTACCTACATCTTTTAGTGCATTACCCTTCCAGTTTAAAAATAAATTGTGTGTATTAGTCAATACTGTAACTCAAAACCAAGAGAACACAGGAGGACAAGAAAGCCAACCAAATTATTATAAGCCTCCAAAAATCTTCCATCACATGCAATAGCTTGTTTATAATGAAGAATTGCCAAATCCAATTGGCCTCGTTCATAATATGTACTGGCCAAATTTCCTGCACCACAGTCAACCAAATGGCCAAGTAAAATTTATTTGCCAACATGTTTAGCAACTTTTTAACTCAGAATCATGTAAAGGAAAAGGATTGTTCACTGGTTCTATAGATCATAGTAGCAGTCTGCAAAGCCACCAGTTCCATAGATGGAAAAGAAGGCATCGAGCAGAGTACAAAACACCTAGCAAGTCTTTTGATAGCATTCACCGACTGATCTTACAATAATAACTATTTCGATGGCAACAAGAAGTGAAGTTGTACTAGGTGTTAGGTACAACTTTGACAGGACGTACTGAATAAAAGATTAAAAAAAAAAGAAGAAATTTCAAAATCAATGCAGGGAATTTTAAGGGTCAGGTGCCAACAACTTACCAAAAGCTACTGCATAGTTTGGTCGTGTCTGAACAGCTCGCTGGTAGCACACAATTGCCTCTTGGGGCATTCCCAAGGCCTGAAAAAGGTAAAAGAAACATCTTGTTTGCCTCCCATACAGCAATAGCCCAGGCACATGGAGCTACTCTACATATTGATGGAAAACCATGACATCTTACCCTATAGACATTTCCAAGGTTTAGGTAAGCATCAGGAAATGTGGGCTTGAGTTTTACAGCTTCCTGCAGTTCACATTGTAAAATGAAGTTTAGAGCATCTTTGCAACAAAGCAAAACATCGGCAGAATAATAAAGTCAGTCAAAGGAAACTCCAGAAAAGCATAAATTCCAGGAATGGTAATTTTCCTTTCAGTTGAACTACATTCAGTTTCCCTAGCAGTTCAACTGAAGCAAATCTCAAATCAACTTTTCAAAAGTGGTGAGTCAATATAAGAGTTAGCAGGATACTGGCATGCTTAACAACAGTTTGCTAGGGCATATCGAGGCAATTTTTGAATAACATCAAAAATGAAAAAAGAATAGGGTGGAGGGTGTTAAAACGAGGCCAAAAAAAATCCAGAATACCTTATAATATTGGAGAGCCCTGTTAAGATCACCAGACTCCAAAAAGAGACCAGCAAGATTTGACCACGCAATAGCAAAAGTTGGTTGTATGCGCAAAGCCTCAAGGTAACAACTGTATGCCTGCACAAAATGTTAGATTCTGACAATTTGGAGTCTTGCACATGGAAGTTACAACAAACCAACCATCATCTGAGCCCTGGCCTGTAGATAACAACCTGATATCTGTACTGAACTGTAATTTAAGACACAGTTCCACACATGAAGTACATCAATCAGTAACTTCACTGGAAAAGGAGAGACGCACACTACAAAAATCTACACATGGAAAGGATGTCTTCCTTTCATCAGATCAGAAAGGGTAAAGGTCAGGGCCAGGAGAGTCCTGATTATCCAGTAAAGGATAGACTCAAACTAGATATACAGATTGTCAGCGGACCACTTCCTCCATCATGATTGGAAGGAGTGATCTGTCGACATCCTAATCCTAGCATTTGGCACGGTAGCAGCAGAAGTTATCAACACTGAAAGTAACCAAAACCCCATAGCCTAAAAACTTTTAAGTCCAACAAGATAATAGAAGAACCAAACAGCATGTAGCAGCCAGCTGTTTATTTGATACTTACTTCTTGCACCAACCCCTGTGCCTTCATTAAATTCCCTAGGTTGCTATGAGCATCAACCTACATGCCAATTGTCAGAAGATGTAACTACATGATTCTCATTCAAGCCTTTAAACTAACAAAAAAAAAAAAATGGGGATTGTCTAAGAAAGTGATAGAAATTTGGAGCACCAATAAACATGTAATAAAGACAAATTACCAGTAGAGGATTCAATGCTAGCGCTTGACGACAGCACTGTGCTGCTTCAGTAAGCCTCCCCTTTCGCATATATGCACTAGCCAGGTTTGACCAAGCATCAGCAAAGTTCGGTCGAAGCTGCATCAACATATCGTATAACACATTAAAAAATGTCCCTAGCAGGTACAATTACAATAGCAAGCAAGAGGGAGAGAGGCCTAAATTATCTATCCATGCCAAGCATCAGCCATATCAAAGACAATTAAAACAGTAAGTCCCCTCCTATATGTTTTTCCTATCAAAATCCATAATGCTTATATTATGAAATTAACCATGATTAGAAATTGGCTCCCCAAGAATCTAGTGCAGCAACAACAAATCCACACTGTACTTATTGAAGCAATTCTGATACCAAAGTTCTGCTCAATGATGTTCAACATCAAACAGAAGCGTTCCTGAGGTGCTTCCAGTAACTTTCTTCTTCAGATTCTACCATCAAAAACCCCACTCAAAAAGAAGATGCACTCCTCCCGGTAATAGTTCTTATTTCAGGTCATTTGATTTGTCAATGAATGCTATCTACATTTCCGAAGATTTCCGTACCATTTTATTTATTGATCTTGTAGTTTCTCTTCATTAATGCACTAACAGTTACCCTTTCATTAGGCAAGTCAATTGTTCCTCTACCTATTTTTCTTCCACAATAGAAGTTTCAATCAAGTGAGGGAACTCCAGATCTCCCTTTCATTAGGCAAGTCAATTGTTCCTCTACCTATTTTTCTTCCACAATAGAAGTTTCAATCAAGTGAGGGAACTCCAGATCTCATTCTGCTATCATTTTCAGGGTGATTTTCTTCAGAAAATGAAGGAAAAAAAATAATCTGCCACAAGCTTAGCCTGATAAGAACGAGGTCTTGATGACAAGAAATCCCTGTGAAGATTTTAATCTTTTTGGATGGAGTGTCAGGGATATAAAATGCGAACCAAGCTCTAAGCCATCAGGATTCTCATCTCTGCCTATGATGCTCAATATGAGAAAAAAGTATAACCCAGGAATTCAAGTATTCATTTGAACAAAGCATTTAAGGCAAACCTCTCTCTCTCTCTCTCTCTCTCTCTCTCTCTCTATATATATATATATATATATATATATATATAACTCATTTCCTGAATAAGTAGGAATCAACAACATAATCAATAAAAAATTCAACCAAGAAAAAATTTGCAAGTCATACAAACCTCAATGGCAATCAAATAATAACGAATTGCAAGATCAATATCACCCTTTTCCTGTTCATAAATGAAAAATCACAACCATGAGTAACAACAACAATTCAACTGCATAATCAGCACCCAAAACAGTTGAGTTACTTCATTTTAGTTCAAAAAATTATATAGATAATGGTACCTTCCAAGCATTTGCCATGTTCCCATAACACTCGGCAAAACGTGGGTCGAGTCGAAGAGCTTCCTCATTTTTAGCAATGCACATATCATAATTATGCAGCTACAAAGAAAAAAATAAAGCTTTCAGGTTTGCCAAACAGTTGCCTTAAAGTGAAAACAACTTAAAAAGCAATACCCGACACCAGGAACATTTAACTGAAAGAAAACCTGATAATAAATTGCACCCAGAAGAAGAAGATTATCTGTGCGAAGCGGATTTCTCTCATAAACAGTATTGCTATGCTCTAGTGCCTGTTTATAGTTACCAGCCTTGTACATCTGATGAGAAAGAGCCAAGTGCATGTCTTCATCAACTGCATCAGAAAATTACAACATATCAACCATTACTTATTCCTTTTAACAAACTGCAACAGCAAATTATCAAATTAATCACTATATTGTATTCAAATCACCATAAAATAGTAAAAATCTCTAGCTTAGAGCTATAAAACCACTAGCGAACTGTCCACTAAGGTAAAAGGGCACCTCCGATATCATATAAATTTGATCAAATAAATGCTTTAAAAAAACCCTTAAAACACCTAAATGACACATAATCTTGATAAATAAATTGCTAGAGACAAAATAGAAATAATAGCTCCATAAAATAAAATGCAAACGCTAGCAATTCAAGAACTATACAAATAATGCATAACTCATCCTATACATCAAATAAAAAATTTTAAAAAAAATGAATTTTTTTAAGTAATGTTTATCGCTTCAAATTTCAGTTAAAGGCTGCTGCTTCCACTCCAGCCAAACATTAGATTCTAAAGTACAAAACTTCGATTCGCTAAAATCTGACCCAAAAAAACTGCAATAAAACGAAAACTAAGACCTTCAAAAAAGAAATGAGGTAAGAGAACCAAATAAGCACAAAGCTAACAGCATCAGATAATAGAAAAACAACTAACCCTCATGATGAGAATCACGGCCTTTAAACGGCACTAAACTCAACGAAGACGATGAAGGTTCAACCTTCACCAGAAATCCACCATCATCCCTAGCCGCCAACGCCGCGGCAGCAGCCGCCGTAGACGACGACGTACCAAGCGGAGCAACCCTAACTCCGTTCTGCAACGAAATCATCCTGATCTCCCTCTAAAAAAACAACCACGAAATCAACGGCGTCCCCGCCCAAAATCCAATCATCCAGATCAGATCCAACGAACAAAACAACACTGCACTCCGATCAACAAAACCCTAACTCCGACAGAACCCTCAAGTTTTTTTTTTCTTTTGGTTTTTTCAAAGGAGTTCTCTGCTGCTTCAATTTTTTTCCCTTTTCGACCTCTGTAATTTCTTTATTTATATATATATTTATGTATACAGTAACGTAAAAAAAAAAGAAAATTAGGAATATTTTGGAAAGATCTGGACCGTTGAAGTGTACGGCGTATAAAGAGGGGGATTAAAAGATTCGGTATAGTTCGGACACGTATTTGTCTATCTATCCTTCTGTCATCGTGTAGTTCCGTAAATGAGTTGAGTTGTCTTTATCTACCACTATTAATTTATTAATTTTTTTTTTTTAAGGAACCACTATTAATTTATTAATTAATTAATAGTAATAATATTAATATAATTCTCTTTATTATATAGAAAGAATCTAAAAAAAATATATGTATTCTTTCAAAAATATATATATATATTTTTCATTCCTGTTGTGCATGCCACAACGCAACCAGTAAATGTTTTATTTTTACTTTTCTATGCATGTGAATTTTATGCTAAAGATGTTAAATTATAAAAAATAACATAAATTTTTATTAAGTTCTGCTAATTATAATTTTTAATTTATAAATTAAAAATAAGTAGATTAAATAATCCTATTAAAAGTATTAAATATTTCATAACTTATTGGAATTAATTCAAAAAAAATTTCAATTATATGCATTCATTTTAAATTAATTGTAATCATATATAATAGTTTAGAAATTTAGTCTCACAAATTTTTATTTTCGACCACCACCAATTATCATGTCTCAGATAGATGATAATCTCATACCATCTCATTCTATTTTATTATTTTTTTAATAAATTCAGATTTTTTCTCTTTATTTTTTTGTGAAATTTTTGAAATTCATTTTATCTTTTATGAAAAAATTCTATTAATATTTTTACAATCAATTCATTTAAAAATTAAAAAGTCAATTTACAGCTAATCAAAGTCATTCAGTATGTCGAGTTGCAAATTAAAAAAATTTTATCAGCAAAAAAATTTATCATAGAAAGATTTTATTTTGGTACTTATTAATTATTAATTGTACTTTTATTTATATTATTTATTTATCAAGTTTTATTATTAACTAATCGTAAATTCGCACATTGCGTGGATTGTAAATTAAAATATATTTTGTTTAGTTATTTTTAAATTTTAATTCTTAAGTAAATTAAATAAATATAATGAATTTAAAATTAAAAAAGAGTTAAATTATTTTTAATATAGAAGACAAGTAAAAAAATAAATTTTAAATATGAAAAATCATTTTAAATATATTTTTAACGATAAAATTTTAAATTATGTCACATTGATTTTGTGTGTACACACTAACATGCAATTTTTTGAAGAAAAAATTTAGAGTGATGCACATTGATTGCTTCCTCGACTTGGTTGTTGGCCTCGCTCATTGCAAATATTAGTTTTGGTACATTTTGTAATTGTTGTTAGGTTTTTCCTTAGAGTTTGTATCACTAATTATTTTTTTAATATGAATGGATTACTATTTTTTTTTCTTTTTTTGAGAAATAAAACTTTCATTCAATATAACGAAAGCTACAAAGCAGCCTGAATCACCTCCATCGGGAAGGAATCAAACCAAATTTTCTCCTGACTGCTAAGGGAGAAAGATAATTGAAATAGAACATGAGCTACTTTATTGACTCTTCTAGGAACATACTTAAAATTTAAAACATCAAAGCTACTAGAAAAGAAAAGAATGTCTGAAACAATCAAACCCACATCAAACAGATTCACTGTATTTGAGGAAGCTTCTGGATCAAAGGGAGACAATCCGATTCAAAAATGACCTGTGATAAATTATTTTTTTCTGATCGGACTAGAATCTGAAAAAATTTCTATAATGATTACCTTCTAAAAAAATATTTTAAAAAAATAAGAATGCATTTAGTGGCTATAGTTAATTGAATGCGAATTTATGTGATATATTTTTTATTTTAGTGTCTCTGTTTCTATAGTGATATGATTGTTTTGCATGTTGCTTTTAGTGTACTCATTCATCAATTAAATAAACAAAATTTTGATTACCTGCTGAATTTGTTGTCGGAGTGTTGATGGTGTTAGATATAGCCATTAGAGTAAATAAATAAAGTATAAATAGGATGCAATTGATTGACTAAAAAAAAGTAACATTTTTTTAAAAATATGTATATCATTAAATATGAGAAATTAAATGAACATTTTATGGGTTATTATTTTTAGAAAAAAGTACAGATAAATATCATATGGTTTGAATCTTAATCACTTTTTAATATGTGGTTTTAATTCTAACAAAGTGATACTCTGAGTTTCAAACAAATAATAAAAAACCGAAATCCTAGAAACACCGTTAATAAATCTGACGTGGTAAAGGGTAATTGCGTCTCTTCACTCCAACTTTTGTCCGACGTGGCAAAAAATAAGGGGGGAAATGTACAGAGTATTTAGAGCCTTAAAAACAATAAAATCCCTAATTCATCTAACTTCTTTTCTTAGCTTGACTCTGATATTCTCTTAGCTCTAATCTCTCTTCCTTTGTTCCCTATTCTACCAAATTAAAAAGCAAGAATAAGCTGTTAGATTACATAAAGACACAAAATGTAAGTGCTATGGTATGTTGTTGTATCGGTGGAACTTGAATAATCAGTTTTCAGTGTGCGAAATTTGGGAAAAGAAGAAATAGGTGGAAAAGCTTTACTTAGAAAGCAGGGTATTAGTGGTTTTTACCGTGAAGCACAAGGTAAGTTGAAATCTCATTTAAATTTTAGAGATTTTCATCTATTGCATGTTAGGGTTTATTGCAGCCGATGTTCTCTTAGCACATTCTAAAATAGATCTAAAAAGTTGAAGGCTTTCTATGTTTTTTTTTTCATTTGTTTCAGATTTAAAGTGGTTCTTAAATATGGTTTAGTGCATGAAATTGATTGCAATTTCTTCTCTTTATAAACAGAGAAATGGCAAAGATGGTGAAGCTTGTGCTTCACCATGGGGGCCAATGGTCGAATGAGAATTACACTAGATATGAAAATGGTAAAATAGCCTATAAGGAAGTGGACATGGACTACATATCGATGTTTGAGTTATTTGAGATTTTTTGTGATCTTAGATACAAAGCTAAATGTAGAATGTGGTATAGGGTTACAGGTTTGTCACTCCCTGAGGGAATTGAGGAAATAGTGGATGACAGAATTTGTCAAGAAATGCTTGATATAAATAAAGGACAATATCATATTGAAATATACTGTGTCAGTGCTAGCCTCCCTTTACTGGTAGTTCATCCTAATGAATATGAATGTGATTTAAATGAAGAAGATGGTGTATTTGTAATTTACAAAAAGATTATGTTGATAGTAGTGATGATGTTGTGAACTTAGATGAGGATGTAGATTTGACTTTTAGTGGAGAAAGTGAAGAAGTTTATTTCAGTTATATGCTCTCTGATTATAGTGAGGAAACAGAGGAAAGAGAGGGGGCAGCTAATGGTACTAAAGATAGTGAGGGAGAGGTTGAACAAGAAGAAGATTGGAAGTTAACTGATGTGGATGATGACAGTGATGAAAACTATGATATAGATAAGTTAACAGAAAATTTGTTCAATGATTTGAGGAGTGGTAATAATGAATTAGACAAGGATACAGAGGATAGTGATTACCAGGTTTCAGAAGAAGAAGATGATACTGACTCACAATTTTCTGGTCAGCTCGGTGAATTGTATGATGACCATGAAGGATCAGATGATGATATCTTTCATAATAGTGGTAATGGTGCTGGTTTAGGAGGTAATGGGTAGAAGTGTTGCTGATAGGGATGAAGGTTTTAGGACTACTGGTTCACAGAATGTTGGTGTATGGGGTATTGGAGAAAAGGATGGAGGTATGGGCACTGCTGGTAAAAGGGATCGAGCAACTATGAATGATTTAACCAAGGAAGATTTGAATGAATTCAATGAACAACCACTTCATGATAATGACCATTGCAACTTGAAAGGATCTTATGATGAACATAATAGAGACAATGTTGACTTCAATGAGAATGCAGGATTTGAAGATCCACAGCTTTACAAGGGTATGAGGTTTACAAGTGCAGATGTTTTTAGTAAAGCATTATAAGAATGGGCTATTAAGAGAGGTTTTAGTTATACTTTAAACAAAAATAACAAAGAGAGGGTTTCTGCCATTTGTAAAGATAGGTGTGGCTTCAGGATAGATGATTCAAAGCTAAGGGATTGTAATACATTCCAAATCAAGACTTTTAAGCTAAAGCATTCATGCCCTCGGAAATGGAGTAATAATATAATTACTTCCAAATATCTGGCTGAAAAATACAAAGAAGATTTACGAGATAATCCTGATTGGGAAGTACATATAATGCATAAAAAGATTCAAAGACAACTTGGGCATGAAATATCTCCTTCAAAATGCTACAGAGCCAAAAGAAGAGCAAAGAATCTGATTTATGGAGATGTTGTTAATCAATATAAGAGGCTAGGGGACTATGCAAAAACATTAAGGCAGATAAATCCTAGAAGTTATGTCAAATTGGAAACCAATCTTGAGACAGTGATAGAGGAGCAAGACCAAACTGAAGAAATTTCAAGAAGACCAAGAGAGATTGTGATCTTTCATTATATGTATATAAGATTTAGGCAACAAAAGCAAGGATATTTTTCAGGGTTGAGACCTATTATTGGATTAGATGGATGCCATCTTAAAACATCAATAGGTGGACAACTATTATGTATTGTAGGCCGTGATGGAAATGAAAACATGTTTCCTCTTGCAATGGCTGTTATGGACATTGAAAAAAAAATATCTTGGAAATGGTTTTTAAATATACTCTTTGAAGATTTTGGAAGTCCTTAGGAAACAAGGTGGACTTTTATGTCCGATCAATAAAAGGTAAATAAACTTTATTTTATTTATTTTTAATTTAATTCTTATCAATGCTGCAATTATTTATAAGCAATTTACAATTAATTTATGACTTATGTGTTTGTTGTTTATTGTTGTTCTGCTACGGATTGGTTAAGGCTTTTAAGGAAATTATGCCTGGTGTTGAACACAGACATTGTGTGAAGCATATAGCTAAGAATTTTAAGTTGATGTATAAGGATTTAACTTACAAAAATTTATTATAGGCAGCTATAGGCACAGGAACTAAAAAGACATGGCAGTTTCATATGGATAAACGTAAAGAGCTTAATGTCAAAGCTTATGATTGGTTGATGCAAAGGGATCCTTCAAAGTGGGCACGAGCATTTTTCTCTCCTTATACCAATTATGATGCAATTTAGAATAATATATGTGAGTCTTTCAACTCACATATTAAAGTTATAAGAGATATGTCTATATTAAGTATGCTAGAATGGATTAGGAGAAGGTTGATGAAAAGGATATATGTGAAGGCAAGTGGAATGAAAAATTATAGAGGTGAACTTTGTCCAAATGCCCAAGAAATTTTAGAGAAGGATAAGGTTGAAAGCAGGGATTGTTTTTGCACTCCAACTGGTGAAAGGAGATACGAAGTTGACTTTGGTGACACAGGGAATGTGGTTGATCTATCTAAGAACACATGCAGTTGCATGTATTAGGACCTAATAGGAATACCTTGCAAGCATGTTGTAAGTGCAATTTGGACAAATAAGGAGTGATGATACACAAAAAATACACCTCCAATGAGAGCTTGACACGTGGAAAGGAACTATATCTTATTTGCCACATCAGACCACTTTTGACCATTTGCCTTTTCAACCTTCAAAGTCAATTCAAAGTTCAACACCACTAGGTGGAATTTTTTACTAAGGACACTAAGTCCTAATACCCAAATGGAGCATTCCTCTCAGGAAAGCCAATTCCTATATAGGAATTCTATGTAGGAAATACCCCATATAGAGAAGCCTGAATAAGAATTCCCATCAACAGCTACTCAAGAGTATCAGAATGAGATCTACATGGGAAAATTCCTACTTGGGAAGTCCTGCTCAGGAAATTTCCTGAGAGGCACTTTCCCGCGCCTCCCATCAGCCTCTGACGTACCTGATTTCCAAGAATGCCACTCGAGTGCCTTGCAAATTCACTGTGCTGCTAGGTACTCTCCACCAATCAACTTCCTCCTTTCTTGCCAACTCTCCACCTACATATGCTATATAAATACCATCCTTTTTCTTCTTCTTCTCCAATATAATCTTCTTCTTCTTCTTCTATTCTTCTTTTGTCTTCTTCTTCTTCTGGTTCCACCATCATTCTTCATAAAATCACATACAAATATATCATCCCCTGCTATTAGTATTTTTCCTGTCTGAGTTATTCCTCTTAGGACCGAATCTGACTTAGGCATCGGAGAGGCTTTGGGCAATCAAAGCCCTCTTTTACCAAGGATTCTTTATCTTGCAGAAACACATCAAAAATACATGTTGGAGTTATAACTAAGGCAAAGGAAATTGAACCATCAAAATGGTGTCGTCTATGGGGAAAAGGATGATTTTTATTGGTTAAAAGGTCATTCTTTTTCCATTACAACTCTCATCATTCATGTTGTCAATTTGCAAGTGAATTTTGTTGTGCTCGTATTTTCTTCTTCATTCTCTTTGTATTTTCTCTATTGAAAATCAAAGAAAATTGCAAAGTTGTGCTCTTATATTTTCTCTTCATTCATTATTCTTTCTCCATTGAAAATTGAAGAATGAGTGAAGTAACAATGATAAAAAGATTGTATATGCTCTTTATCATATGTTGTGTAAAAAATATTACTTTGGTATTGTTATTGTTATGTTTCTTTTACTTTTGGGGAAAATGTATAATTTCCTATAATGGTGAAACTAAATAAATCCACTAGATGAAGATGTGAATTAATGAGGGATAAAGAAGTGGAGGAATTTCCTGAGATGGGTTCTGAGTAATCATGAATAATGCATGTGTCGACTAAGTTTCCAAGAGAGTTGATGAAAAAAGTAGATTACCTTGTCGATGTTAAAAAAAAAAGGCAGGAGAAAAGGAAAGGCCGAGTTAGAGACCTTCATATAGAGATCCCTCCTGACTGGTACCCTTTGGAAGTTTTCGGGTAGGGATCCCGACTTAGATCTGCCAGGTAGGAAATCCCCCTTCACTATTTATCACACCTCATCTCAAATAGTTACTGAATTTTACACATGCTCTGTGGTTTGTCTCAAGTACCCCAGCTGAAAGGGAAATTTCCTGCTTGAAAACCATTATCCAGAGTATGGGCAAAAGCCTATGTGACAATGTAACACAATTCAATATGGAAGCTCTAAAAATTTTTCACTTGGAAGACTCGGGAGCGATTGAGGCAATCATGAAAGATGAACACATTCAACAAAATGATGCCTTTCACACCTCTAGGTTCGCTTACAAACACTAAAAAGAGTTTATAAATTCTCCATTCTTTAAGTAGGCAGAAGAGAGGATAAGCTCCCAGTAGGGGAGATTCCTATATGTGCTACACAAGTACCTAGAAGCAGAGGGTATGAGGTAATTTCCTTGGTGAGACAACGTCAGTCGGGAAAGAATCCTGCCAAGAAACCTATACCCAGGAATCCTACCTGATCTTTATTTTTGAAGCTTTTGTCCCATATAATGGATGCCATATGGAACTTCAAACATCAAAAGATTGCCAATAAAAGGTGCATCTTTCCTTCTATTTGCCTGATTGGCTTATTAATGCTCTCTTATTTTATAAAAGTTAAAGGGTGAATGTTTGCCTTGTCTTGGCTATCTATCTTCTCTCTGACTTGTTACAAGCTAATGGCCGTAAACCCTTTTCAAGAGAGGACTTTTCTCTACTGAAGTGATTTTATTTGTATGACCAAATGGTTGAGTGTCTCTTTGAAAAGAAGATATTACCTTTTGAAGCTTTTCTCTTTATGTATATTATAATACTTAGATCTCCACTTGAGAAGGAGGTGTTCTCTTATGGCGCATGCCTTTGATCCATCTCGGGAAAACTCCTCGAACTTCATTATTGAATTTACAAAATTTAAAGCAATCACTTTGTGCTCAAAGATAATATTTATATCTCATTCTCTATTATCAAATATACATACAACATCGCATCAATAGAAGTTACTATATGAGTATCACTTTAAGGGAAGTCAATTAAACATCTCACTCAAAAGAAATCGCCTATACAGGAACTCCCATATGGGAGAAAAACCTCCTCAATAGAAATGTCTATCTGGATACCTCTAACTCCCTAGAGGGGCAAATTTTTCCTCACATGAAATTCTACTCGAGAGATTCCCTTAGAGGATTGTCATCTTCTGTCTCTTAAAGGTTGAATCTATAGTTACATTTTGCTTACTTCAAAAGCAAGGGAATGTAATTATATTCTATTTGGATCTTAAATAAATATGAGAAGTCTCCAAGGCTAATTCAACCTACCATATAAGTTTTCTTTATCTAATTTCTTGAATTAATATGCATTAATAATCATTTTATAATGATACATGTCTTAGTCCATTTGCATGAAACATGAATATCTTTCTACATAAGAAAAGACCTAACTTCATATTCCTATTCAGGAGAGAGGTTTTTCCTGTCAGACTTCACCTAGGTCAATTCTACCTAACCTTTGGGCAATATCCTAACTTCTAAGATTTTCTCTGAGAACTCATATTTAAGTCTTTATTGACTTAATCAACAATAGTGCATATATTGTGATTCCTTAAAAGGATAAATCCTTATTTACTTTAACTTGCATTTGTTAAATCTCATATAGGCTACAAGGATAAATTTTCTTCCTTTGTAGTTATTAAATCATGTGACATGACATTTTCATTATTGTATATCTTAATTTACGTTTTTAGAATCAGGTTGCACTTCATTTGTTTACATAAGAGTAACCCCTCTGTATAATTTTTCACATTGATGAAATGTGACATTTGAATTTTAAGAATATACATACTCTTATTGTGTTATTGTAAGTATATTCTTGAACATGATTTTTCCTGAGAAGAAAAATACTATCATTGATGTAGCAATAAGATAACTAAGAGAATTTTAATGATCATTATGACGCCTACATAAATCCTACCCCAAGATAAATTAAATACACAAGATTCTTCTTCATTCAGAACCCTAATGTCTCTACATAGGTTATTCTACATGTAATAAAATGATTTCAGCAAGTTAATTCCTTCGATGTCAAAGACCAGTCACAAATTAACTTCTCAAAATATAATCTTTGATGAAGGTAGAAAAAGCCTAGCCAGCATCAAGTCGCTCAATTTTAAGTCATTTCCATTCTTCAAACTCTTTTTGAAGGGGAGAAGGGGATATAAATGCTCTCTTTAGTTATCATTATGTCCTTATGGATTTTGGAGAAAAAATCAAAAAATTTTATTGACAGTGAAGAGATAGACATGCGACTAGAGAATGGTATCCTTTGAATAAGAAAATATTGCTCCACACTTCAAATAAGGACAAGTTATAAAAGAAAGAAATTTCAAAATTGCATTAAGGAGACTGAAGAAGCAGAATGTGCAAACTAGTTTTTGTTCCCATGTCGGATAGATTTCCTCACCAAGATATGCATTTCAAATATCTAGAATGGGCGACTTCCAAGCATATTCCCTAAAAAGGATGGCGATAGCCAAGATGAATTACCTATCTAGTGACATCCATACAGGAGAATTCCTATCAGCTCAAAAAGAAGCTCTCAAGCCCTCTTTAAAAACATCACAGTTTACTCTTCAAGATAGGAAATTGTATGAAAGAAGATACGATATACCTCTACTATCAATGCTTATCTCTTAAAAAAGCAAATCCACCCTTGAGCAAAATTCTAGCATTGGATTATTTGACCAAATGGGTAGAGTTCGAGACTTTGACAGGCATTATAAAACAGGATTTGCTAGTTAGGAAACTATCATTTTCCTCTAAAGAAATATTGTATGCCGATTTGAGACTTATTGGCAATCAGAAATATCTTATCAGATGATCCTAAGAGGGTTAAGAGAAAGAATAGAAGTAACAAAAAGTGACTAGAGAAAGAGGACACCTAGTGTCCTATAAGCTTATAGAACTACTCTTAGAACTCTTACTGGAATGGTGAGGAGTTGATAATAAACTCTAATTATTTCCTACTTGGGATGGTCTATTCAAGATTTTCTAAATTGTCAGAATAGGAATTTACTCGCTAATAAGCTTTAAAGAAAACTTGTTATCTGTATGGTTTTTTATAAATTTATGGTACACTCCTTTATGAAAATAGGAATTATCTCTATTGAAGCTACTCTATCTATATGGCATAATTGTCAAGCATCTCTTTGAAATAGAGGCATCCTCTTCTATTGTATTTCTTTTTATATATAATCATACTCAGATATCCTCGTGAAAAGGATATATTCTATCACAACAAAGCTTTCTTGTTTATCTCATTTCAGAAATTGCAAACTTTGAAGCTATCACGCTATGATGCACGATTCAAAATCTTATACTAAAAATTGACTTATGAGGAAGAAATCCTCAAAGAGCTTTCGACCAAGGAACATAATACAAATCAATTTCCTCATCTCATGAGGAACACCTTTAAAGGTTAGGTGAACCAAAAGAAAGCATTCGAAATTCACAAAGTCTCTAGAAATGAGATGAACTCAATCACTCCAATGTGAGCACCTACACAGGAATCATCCCATAAGCGAACCAATCAGGATATTCTTCATAAGTGAGAACTTCATGTTGGGTTTTGTGATCAGAAACGCAACAAAAAAAATAAAACTTTTAACCATAAAACCCATAACCCGGATCCATGTAATTCAAATTGAATTGATTGAGAGGTTTCCAATCACTTACCAAGACGATCTTAAGACAAGATTGTTGGAAGGATGAGAGGGGGTTCACACTAGTGACACCCTACCTCGAGCTTTACGTATACTTTTTGTTGGATTAAGACGTCACCAAAAGATCACGCCCTCTACGGTATCCACACAAATTACATGATCCAAAGCAAAGTAGGTCTGCTAGAACCTTTGTTATCCCACAACACAAAAACTCTCTATGTATTTTCTTTTTACAAAAGAAGTGTAGGAAGAAGGTGGAGAAAAAGTGGCTTAGCATAAGCTTAGTAAACTCTAGAGAATAAGATTTATATATAGTTATCCTTTCTAGGGTTTCATACATCTCCACTTACCAAAACTAATTTGGTAAGTCTAAACTTCATTTTTCTATGTTGATTCTAATTCCAAACTAAAATCATTTCCTATTTATTTTATATAACTCTTACCTAAAATAAATTAGAAAATAAATAAATAAATACTAACATAAATATATATATATATATATATATATATATTTATTTATTTATTTATTTATTTACTTAATTATTTAATCTTTCCATAGAGATAATTATTGGGCTTATTAACCCAAGTCTGCTTTAGGCCTGTTCTAAATGTGCGACTCTGTAGGTTCACATAACATTGGCAGTGGGCCTAAAATTTTCATTTTAGCCCACAAGTCATAATTAGTCTCTAGCAAAACATTATGACTACCCAAGTTATGTGAAGGCTGATAATCTGACATAACCTAATACACAACATGTACTATAGTCCTTTTGTCAAAGGATATCCTGATTAAACATAAGGCATGGATTATGTCATCCTTATATTGTTCAATCATATTATTTCTTGATCCCAAGTAGACTAATACCGATAATTCTTTATCATTCTAGCATGGCCATGCATTTCTCTTCAGTCTAACTCATCGAGGGGCCTAACAGATATTTTCTCAAAACAACCAAGGGACAAATTCCATCTTAATCACTCACATTCCTCACACAACTCATTCTATATCCAATTATAACCTGTTTTACCATCCAGTTAAAGTATGGTATAGGGATGTGTTAAAATACAAAACTTATCATATAGGACACCATGGTGATCTCAGGTCAGATGACTCAAATAATACTACTATGATGAGAATCACCTATGACAATAATCCATGTGGTACTCCCATAGCGGGTCGATCCAGTACATCATTTTTCTAAATATGTACCTATGAGTTTGACTTAATATCTCATATACATGATCAGTAAAACTTATTCATTAGTCAACCTCATATTAGTCTTTGTTCATTGTTGTTCCCACAACAACAATCGACTAGAGACACTTAGATTAAAATTCAAGTATCATCTCATAGTTTTACTATCAAGTCACGTACTTGATGATCTTAGTAGAATTAACTAATCAATGATAATACTAGAATTAGCCAGTAATAATAAAAATACCTCTTTATTATTAAAATATAAATATGACAAAGTCAAAGTATAGCCATTATATAATTGGCCTAGGGCATAATACTAACACTTCAGTCCAAAAATCCCACTAAGGATGTCAAATCCTACTTCCAAATGAGTCCTCCAAAAGTGAGGCACTCTCCAGAAGTGAGAATATATGCCATGAGGGTTTAAGAAGCACAAATCCTCCCTAAGCACCAATCAACCTCCTCTAGGAGGCTCTCCGCAAGAAGAATCAAACAAATTTGGAAGTCAAAATCTCTCCATAAGTGAGAGTTCCATGTCCCCATGGACTTGTGCTACAAAAATCCTCCCACAAGGGAACTAATCAAAATACTCTCCAAAAAGGAGAAATTCCTCTCAAGAATATTACTATAAGGGAATCGATCAGGACATTCTCTATGAGTGAGAACATCCTTTTAAGAATCTTCCTATAAGGGAATCAATCAGACATCCTCCACTAGAGAGGTCATCCATGTAAGAATTCATGCAAAGTGAATTAATCAACTATACTCCGTAATGGAGGTTGCCTTTGTAGAAATCCTCCTTTGAGGAATTGATTGAGAATCATAACTTCCTCAAGAGGATTTTATCAAATATCAAAATTTCTCATAATGAAAAGTTAGTAAACTCTTCATGCAAATATCAACCAAACACTTTATCTACTTAGGAGGTTTATTCTAAACATATGACTCCTTATTCATTATCTCTATTCAAATAGAAAGAATAAAGGAATGTATGAGAGTGGAAGAACACTTAAAGAATCTTAAATATAAAAGATCTCAATTAAGGCATTAAGAAAGATTGTGCTAGTCAACATTAATAAAATAGACATATGGGAAAATTATAAGAAAACGCATGTAATGGCATCACCGCTTGAAAATAGAACTTGGCAAAACACTCAGTGAAAAATCATATCAGGAATATTCACAACACTTTTATCCTGAACTATAACAGCTCTCTCCTACAAAAAAAGAAGTTCAACATTCGCTTTATTATTTGAGGAAAGGAATATCATAATATTCTTCACTTAATTTGTTTCAAGCGCATCATGAACATCCAAAGATTTTCTAGCCTCTCAGGGGAAGTAAGAAGCTAATGAACATTTATTGAAGTTTCAGTGCCTTCAAAGTTGGCTAAAGGTTACTTTTTCTTCTATGGAATCTCCATCCTGAATAACGGCAGAATCCTTTTCAACAACTTCAAAGCATGAATAGTCTTACTCAGAAAAATGACCACAAGCCATTCACAAAAGCCAAATCACCTTGATATATAGAAATTTGAAGCATATGATACTATTACCTCCCCGAAGTCATCAAATTTTTAATTCTCTTTAAGAGCTTTAGCAATGGTAGCTTATTTTTCTAATTAATTCTCAAGTAGCTCCTTCTTAAAATAAATCCTGAGATCCTCAATTGCGACACAAGAGGGTAAGTCTTTTGTATAGCCTTGCCATTCAAGATAGAAGTTCACTCTCCACTTCAAAATCATAACTAATTGAAAACTCGAGTTTGTTGGATGGTTTCCTCTTTTTTCCTTTTCCTCTCCCATTAAGGAGAGGACTTTCAGATTTTTCCTGTGAGAGCCTTCTTACAAGGGAATTGTAGACGGCGGGGTTTAGCGCGCGCCCAAGTTTATTGCAACCGCGACACTGTTTGAGCTTAGGGCTCTAGGGAACACACTAACCATTGTCACAAAGACATGGCGTGGAGATGAGGAGTCGCCACCCAGGGTAATAACTGG
>CATIWM010350948.1:0-11420 GCA_949671775.1 Mallotus repandus | reverse complement strand
CAAAGTTTCACGAATCAATAACAACAAAAATCACATAAAACATAACAAACCTACAAAAAAAACAAAACAACATGACAAATTCACATAATAAAACCCACTTTGAAACACGAATTAAAACTCAAATTCCATAAAAATTTATTAACCAAACCAACCTAAATCAAAACACAAATCCAAAAAATAAAAACTTGCAATTGAAAGGTGAATTAGAATAGAAAATAAATAATTGAGAGGAAAGGACCAATGTCAAGATCAGGCCAAAGATTGAGGAAGAACATAAAGTTGAAAGAAAAAAATGAAGAAGAAGAAGAAGAACTGATGGCTTTGAGATAAAAGGGTAAGAAACTAGAGAGCAGCTCGTGAAACAGAGCTTTTTTTTTCATCATTTACGTTAAAAGGGTGCACGCTAGTAATTATTTTAGCGTTTTGGGGTACGCACGTAATAAAAAAAAGTTTAGATATTTTAGTTATTTAAATTACTACTTTTTAGGGTATTTATAAAAAACCCCTAAAATAAATACTTATTAAGGAAAAGGTGTATTTTTTCCCCTAACATTTTCACCGAAGCTCTTATAAGTTCTCATCATTTTTTTTGGCTCAAATAAGTATAATTTTTTTAAAAATCAACTATTTAAGCCCTCCTTCTAACAGAAATATTAAACGCC
The DNA here is from genome assembly GCA_949671775.1 of Mallotus repandus. Classification (NCBI taxonomy): domain Eukaryota; kingdom Viridiplantae; phylum Streptophyta; class Magnoliopsida; order Malpighiales; family Euphorbiaceae; genus Mallotus; species Mallotus repandus. The sequence continues at coordinate 10,758 of CATIWM010350948.1, read as the reverse complement.
CGTTAGAATGTTGACATGGCTAACGGTGGATCCCACTAAACAAAACTAACTTGCTGACATGGACCCATTAAAAGTTGCCTAGCCATTTTTTTTCTCTTAAAACATTAGTAAAGGAAAGCATGGTTCAGGCATTTCGTCAATCACCTTAAACCCAAATAGCTTAGCGAAATACTGCTGCCCATGAGTATGAAGGCGCGCAAAGCCAAAAAGACACCACCTATCCCCATTTATCAAGCAACAAATAAGAAAAACTTCTTGAATCTCAGACTGGCTTAAAAAAGAGGAAAAAAAAGACAAATTAGCAAGGTTTCTTTTTCTTCTTTACCTGGAATGGTCCAGATATATGTCTGGTTACAAGCTCATAATTGCTCTCTTTAACATTTCTTCAATAGGAGCATATGTGGCTATGGGTTTTAAAGCACCATATATTGGTGGAATGGAATGATTATCCAAAGGCTTTCCTCCAAAGAGTAGCTTTGAACCTAGTATCTGAAGTAATTTGTTCACGTGTTCTACCATTGCTTCAGTTGTAAACTGCAATTACAAAGGAAAAAAGCAAGAACAAGATTTTTGAACTGAGACTTAAAAGAATCATTGCTTCAAGTGCAACCAATAAGCTTAGTTAAATTGTAAAAATGATTCTTTGTGGGCAAAGGAAAGCATAGATTAGAAAATCCATAGACCAAGTGATGATTGATAACCATCCCAATAAATAATCTACTACTCACAGTGAGAATAGGACCAGTAGTTAGATCTTCTAATTTTCTTCTCTCGGCAAGATCCTTCATTTTGGATAGAAGTGAAGTGCTAGACCAATTATGCAGCACGACACGAGAATATTAATAACAAGAAACACGAGGAACAAATCGATAAGCCACTGAAATTTCTCGACAAGACTAATGCAAAAGGAAAACCTTCTTCATACTCGATAAAGAATTATATTTCTAGCATTGTCTAATTATAAAACAAAACCAAAACCAAAACCAACCCATTAAAATTGACACATTAAAGATAAAAACTTCACCAAAAAAGAGAGATAAAAGAATAAAGAAATCTAATTCAAGTATTGTCTAATTATAAAACCCATAACAACCCATTAAAATTCACATATTAAAGTCATAAATTTTGCAACAGAAAGTGAAAGCATTGACAAAAACCCAAATCAACCCATTAGTTTTCACATATTAAAGCACCAAACTTTACCCAAACCCAACAAGAACAACCCTCTAACTTCTTTAATCACTTTAATCTTCGCTGCTACATTAATTTCTTCAAGCTTCACATCAAACACAGTCTTCTCCATCTTCTCTTTTGATTTTGTCGTGGCATTTGCTCCACCCTTTGGGATGCCTTTCATACCACTAAACCCATTCTAGGCATCATCATTGCCATAAACCCTACTGCAAAAAAAAATTGTCATTTTTTTGGAAGTGAGTGGACATTATCTCAGACTTAGTTGAATGAGTTAGCACTTGGGTTAGAAATGAGTGGACAAAGATTTCTTTGGGTTATTAGGTGTCCTCGTGATAAAGCAGCTAATGGTACCTATTTTGGTGCATAAAACGCAAGTGTCGAACTCGCTGAAGATTTGCATAGCCACTCTATGCAGAACAAAAAATGAATTTAGTGTTACTAGCTGAAGATTTGAAGGTTGCATTGAGAGTGAAAGTGAATGACAGTGGCTTGGTGAGTAAAGATGATATTGCAAATTATGCAAGGACTATAATTGAAGGGTTGGAAGGGAAAGCAAGGAACAATTGCACATCGAGAAGATGCTTGAGGTCGAAGCCTCAAGGTATGGATGATGTAGGCGTCGCTGGTGAAGGAGCTGCTTGTGTTAGCGACTTCATTAGCAGCAGCAGGCAAGCAAGGAACAATTGCACATTGAGAAGATGATGGTGATCTATGGATTTCGAGAAGATGATGGAGATCGATGGATTTGGGACACATAAAACAAGAGAAAAACAAAAGAGAGAAGGGTTTTCTTTTTTAATTGGTGAGTTTGAGATTGAGACATAAAAGGAGATTTTTACTCAAATAAAAATAAAATAATTTAATAAAATAAAGATTATAATTGTATGGCGGGGTCCACTGTTAGCCATGTCAGCATTACTAACGGGGTTTAATATTTCGGTTAAAAGGAGGGCTTAAATAGTTAATTTTTAAAAGTTATGCTTATTTTAGCCAAAAAAAATGATGAGGGCTTATAAGAGCTTCGGTGAAAATGTTAGGGGGAAAAATGCACCTTTTCCCTACTTATTAATTGCGTTAGATGGAGAGTCCATAGCCTCAGCTGAACTCATAAAGAACCTATAGTACCCTTAATTACCCGAACCTTTCACTTACACCTATCCTCCCGGTAAAAGAAATATTTTACCTTTCTTTTTCCCTTTTTAAGATCAAAGTTTCTCCTCATGCCTTGCCTTCGCACTTCACAGTTCAAAGATTCCCTCTTTCCAAAAACCCTCTCAATCCATGTTACAAAATCAAAAACCCCAACCCTTGTCACATACAAACAAAAACTCCGCATGTCTCTTTACCAACAAAAATCCTTTCTACTCTTCAAATTTCTCTCCTTCGCCATTTTCCTCATCAGTTCCTCTTTGGTCGCCGCCCACCATGCACTCCACCTTCATTTCTCCACGCGCCACCCTTTACAGACTTACTACAAATGAGCGGACAAAGATTTCTTTGGGTTATTAGGTGTCCCCGTGATAAAGCAGCTAATGGTACCTATTTTGGTGCACAAAACGCAAGTGTCGAACTCGTTGAAGATTTGCATGGCCACTCTATGCAGAACAAAAAATGAATTTAGTGTTACTAGCTGAAGATTTGAAGGTTGCATTGAGAGTGAAAGTGAATGACAGTGGCTTGGTGAGTAAAGACGATATTGCAAATTATGCAAGGACTATAATTGAAGGGGTAGAAGGGAAAGCAAGGAACAATTGCACAACGAGAAGATGCTTGAGATCGAAGCCCCGAGGTATGGATGATGTAGGCATCACTGGTGAAGGAGCTGCTTGTGTTAGCGACTTCATTAGCAGTAGCAGGCAAGCATGGAACAATTGCATGTCGAGAAGATGATGGTGATCTATGGATTTCAAGAAGATGATGGAGATCGGTGGATTTGGGAGATTTGGGACACATGAAACAGGAGAAAAACAAAAGAGAGAAGGTTTTTTTTTTTAACTGGCGGGTTTGAGATTGAGACATAGAAGGAGATTTTTACTCAAATAAAAATAAAATAATTCAATAAAATAAAGATTATAATTGTATGGTGGAGTCCACTATTAGGTATGTCAGAATTACTAACGGAGTTTAATATTTATGTTAGAAGGAGGGCTTAAATAGTTGATTTTTTAAAAGTTGTGCTTATTTGAGCCGAAAAAAATAATAAAGGCTTACAAGAGTTTCGGTGAAAATGTTAGGTGCAAAAATGTACCTTTTACCTACTTATTAATTGGGTTAGATGGAGAGTCCATAGGCTTGGCTGAACTCATAAAGAACCTATAGTACCCTTCATTACCCGAACCTTTCACTTACGCCCATGCTCCCGAACAAGGTAAAAGCAATATTTTACCTTTCTTTTCCCCTTCTTAAGATCAAAATTTCTCCTGGTGCCTTGCCTTTGCACTTCACAGTTCAAAGATTCCCTCTTTCCAAAAACCCTCTCAATCCACGTTACAAAATCAAAAACCCCAACCCCTGTCACATACAAACAAAAACTCCGCACGTCTCTTCACCAACAAAAATCCTTTCTACTCATCAAATTTCTCTCCTTCGCCATTTTCCTCATCAGTTCCTCTCTACTCGCCTCCCACCATGCAATCCACCTTCATTTCTCCACGCACCACCCCTTACAGACTCACTACAACTCCCCTTCATTGCCCACTCGTTCAACCAGCTCGCCCCGCTTCCTCCTCCTCCCTCCGTGTTGTTGCTCAATCACAGGCTACTGTAACTGCAGATCCATCATCATCAGCCGCCACTACAGTATCTCAAAAGCTAAACAAATATAGTTCCCGAATCACTGAACCCAAATCCCAAGGTGGGTCCCAAGCAATTCTACATGGAGTTGGTTTATCGGATGAGGATTTAAGTAAACCCCAGATAGGTATTTCATCAGTTTGGTATGAAGGAAACACTTGCAATATGCATTTGTTAAGTCTATCGGAAGCTGTTAAACAAGGTGTACAAGAAGCAGGAATGGTTGGTTTTAGGTTTAATACAATTGGTGTTAGTGATGCTATTTCAATGGGTACTAGAGGGATGTGTTTTAGCTTGCAAAGCAGAGATTTGATTGCTGATAGTATTGAAACTGTTATGAGTGCTCAGTGGTATGATGGCAATATCTCTATTCCTGGCTGTGATAAGAATGTAAGGGTCTTTTTCTCCTCAAGTCTGGATTTGGCAGTTTTGTGAAGTTTGTGCTTCTGTTACAAAAAATATAAAAAGATCAAAACTTTGGAATTTTGTTGCATTCTGGGAGTTTTAGTTTCAGGAGCAACTGTTTACTTGAGCTATCTCTGTCGGGTATATGTGGTTGTTGAATGTTGATTGCTGATCATATTGAAGCTAGTTTTATTTTTAGTGCTTGGTTTCTTTGATTTTCTTTCCCAAGGATATAAATATCACTGTGGTTCTTTATTGTGGTAAGCTTGCTGAAATTTTGGCTAAAATATGTTGTTTTAAGCAGTCATCTGTGTGTATCTTAAGTCAGTCAATTTTGTCGTTCACCAATTCTTTTCTGTGTTGTGATTGCAATGTGTGATTCTATAGAATCTTTTTTCCTGGACGCTTCTGTATTAGAAAATTTTGAGGTTTAAGCTGCATTTTTTTTGCTACAGGTAGAAGAACGCAAGCTGTTCTCTTCAACTTTATGAGATATTTTTGGGGTTTTTGAGTTTTGGATGAAAAATGTATCTTTTATAGTGTACTTCAAGGTTTTTATTTGCCAAGACTCAGATGCATTCTGCTGGCTAAAATGTGAAGTTAATAGCCATTCTACTTTTGACTGATATGATATTTATGGTTTTCTTTTTGGGTTTTTGTTTGTGTTCTTGAGGGTTTTGACTTAGATATGACAATCTAGCTATGAGTTGTTGATAAGAGAAATTTCTTCTAATGTCGATGTTTAATTATGTGGAAAAAGATGCAATTTTCTTGCATTCAGTGCCAGCTCATTGGGTTTTATGATGTGAAATTGGTGACATGGCATGCATTGAGTTTACTTCTTGTGGTTTTTGCAGATGCCAGGTACAGTTATGGCAATGGGCAGGCTCAACCGACCAAGTATTATGGTTTATGGTGGAACGATAAAGGTGTGAAGTCATTTTCCCCAAACAGATAGTTCTTAGATGTTTGAAATTGTTTCTCAACTATAACTATATTATACAAATCAAGGCCTTTAACTTTGGCTGTAAAACATCTTTACCCCTTTTCCTATGAAAATCCTTATATAATAGTTAGTCAAGTTCTTAATTCAAATTGTTTAACAAATTTTGCTAATGATTGATGTATTTCTCCATCTTCTCTTTTGCAGCCTGGTCATTTTAATGGCCATACTTACGATATAATATCTGCCTTTCAGGTCTGTGCACCAGATCTTATTGTCAAATTATATGCATGCAAATTGCATTTTCTTGGATGTAAAAAGTAACTGTGTAATCTTTTTCAATACTCACTGAGTTTGCTGTGGCACTATAGTTGCTGAATTTAAATTTAAATTTTCATGCAATAGGTTATAGGAAGGGTCTTTATCTATTGAAAATGGGTTCATAATGTTTGATATTTGCTGAGAAAGTAATGTGACTGTTCTGAAAATAGCTATGTTGGATTTTGATTTATGAGATTCCGTTTTATCTACAGCTTCTTGATTTATTGCTGCTTCGTGTCCTAGTTACTCTGCTCTTCTTTTTACCCTAGAGTACCTTTGTCAAGTTAGGATGGGGTGAACATGGCTGTGATGCTTTGACATTTAGAATTAGCAGAAACTCAGGTAGTATCTGAAAATTTTGGAAAATAAACGAGTTTGATTCCCAAGGACACATTTTGTGCTCTGCACTTATTGAGTCCAAGCAACATTGCTTTCAATGCTTATATAAGTAAGTTCATTTCCCTTTGCAGCAGTAAGCTTAATGGTAATTGGCAAAAATGAGCAATTTTTTTTTTTTGGTTAGAAACAGCATATTTGTGTTGTTAATTTTCATTTAATTCTTGTCATAGGTTTATGGAGAATATGTAAGTGGATCTATAAGTGATGATGACAGAAGAAACGTTATCCACAATTCGTGCCCTGGGGCAGGGGCTTGTGGTGGAATGTATACAGCCAACACAATGGCTTCTGCTATTGAGGCCATGGGAATGTCTCTTCCTTACAGGTCTATATGTCCTCACACAAAGATTTTGATTGTTACTTGCCGGTCGCCAATTTGTTAACCTTCTTCTTGTTTCCCCTACAGCTCTTCAATACCAGCTGAAAGCCAATTGAAGTTGGATGAATGCCGTTTAGCTGGAAAATATCTTTTAGAGTTACTGAAGATGGACTTGAAACCACGGGATATTATCACCCATAGGTCCCTTCGTAATGCGATGGTTGTTGTAATGGCATTAGGGGGGTCTACCAATGCCGTGTTGCACTTGATTGCAATTGCCAGGTAAGAATAATGTTCCTGCAGGTACACTTTGTGACTTTATCATATGGAACTTATGAGATCTTGGCAGGTCTGTTGGACTGGAGTTAACCCTTGATGATTTCCAGAAGGTTAGTGATGAGGTCCCATTCCTTGCAGATCTAAAGCCAAGTGGCAAATATGTCATGGAGGATGTTCATAAGGTACTGATTTTTTAAAAAAGTCTTTTCACCTTTTCAGTACCATCAATGCAGGCCCATGTCTTACGTCTCTTCTGGCACCTTGTATTTTATGTGTTAGTGATTTATTTGTTCTAATCCTCCTTTCTATGTCCAAACACAATAATTTTCTGCATAGATTGGAGGGACACCTGCAGTCATTCGGTATCTTTTGGAGCATGGTTACATGGATGGGGATTGCTTGACTGGTATGTAATTTCAAATTGTATACATATCTTTAGAGCAATTGCTTATGCAATGACTCAACACCAAATTGATTCATTCTCTCCAGTGACTGGGAAGACTTTGGCTGAAAATGTGCAAAATTGCCCACCTTTGTCTAAGGAGCAGGTGGGATCAAACATTTTGTTTCTATAATTATTTTTTGCTGCTGATGAAACATTAATTTGCAGGATGAAAGCAATTACACTTATATTACCTATCACTTTTAATCTGCAGGACATTATACGGTCATTGGAAAACCCTATCAAGAAAACAGGTCACCTCCAAATACTACGTGGAAATCTTGCACCAGAAGGCTCTGTTGCAAAAATTACTGGAAAAGAAGGGCTCTATTTCTCTGGTGCAATTTTCTGTTCCTTGACGCCCAATTCTATTTATTTTCCCAGCTATCATTTAGTAGACGGTAAAGACTGATCTAGCAAAATGATCACTATTCTTCAGGTCCAGCACTTGTCTTTGAAGGTGAGGAAGCTATGATTGCAGCTATATCAGAAAATCCAATGAGTTTTAAGGTAACCATACTGCCTTTCATCCTCATGCATAAAGTCACCAGTTCAATTCTTTATTCTCTCAAATTATTTTATATTGGAATTCAGGCTCAAAATTGGCATTTTAGTTCTTTCAAACACACTTAAACTTAATTATTAAGGAAACCCATTGTTATGTTGTAATTTCTTTTTTATTGAAAAGTTAGCGTTAGGCTTTATCTAATCTTCACCTATAAATGTTATGTCTCAGGGTAAGGTAGTAGTTATTAGAGGAGAGGGGCCCAAGGGTGGACCAGGTATGCCTGAAATGCTAACACCAACAAGTGCAATCATGGGGGCTGGTCTTGGAAAGGTATGGTAATATGCAATCTAAATTTTGCTTTATGATTGGTGTGCTGTAATTTCCTTGTATCGTGACATTTCATGGTTTTGCAATGGTAGACGGCGTAATGCTTACTTTAGTAATTATAATGGAACTTTTTGGTTGCTCTTATTGCATTGACAATTTGAGATAAATGCATTACTTGCTATCATCACAAATAGGTTCTGCCAAGCCAATGCATTTACATTGTTGATAACACAGTACTTCTTCTCTTACACTTTCATTTTCTGGTTATTTTTTAACTGATTTTCTTTTTGTGTTCATTTGCACCCATTGATAATCTTATTTTTTCTGCAACCAAATTGTATTATTTTTTGCCTTTGAAGTGACAGATCCATTTTTGTGTTGGACACTGCAGGATTGTGCATTGCTAACAGATGGTAGATTTTCAGGAGGTTCTCATGGTTTTGTTGTTGGGCATATATGTCCTGAAGCACAGGTGCACTGCCTTTTCATCATTGCCCTGTGATTTGTAATGAAATATGTACGTAAATATTGCAAGTTATTTGACATGTTAAGTGACCTTTTCTTTACTAGAGCTGCATATTAGAAGATAAGAAGCTTAATGCCAATGGAAGTGTTTTTGAAAATATGCTTTACAGAGTAGTGTCTTGTTTCATGGACTCGTTAGGTCCTGTAATGCACAACACAACACAACCATCTTTAACTCTGATATTACACCATCATGGATGCATCAATTTTAAACAGACTGTTTAGAGAGTTTTTTGCTTGATATTTCCAGGAAGGTGGTCCAATAGGCCTTATTAGAAACGGTGAAATCATCAACATTGATGTTGGAGAGAGGAAAATAGATGTTGAGCTAACAGACCAGGAAATGGAAGAGCGAAAAAGAAATTGGACTCCCCTTCCATATAAGGCTAACCGTGGAGTATTATACAAGGTAAGAACAAATTATATTGAACAATTCTATGGTCTCCATAATCCTTTGATCCCATTAATAGCCAAATATTATCTTGTCCATTTCCAGTACATCAAGAACGTACAATCAGCTTCCAAAGGATGTGTGACTGATGAGTAGCAGAGGAGGGGAGAGGAAATATGTTTTAGAGACTACAGAGTCTGATGGGAGAGTAAATCTAATTTCGGGTGCACCTTATTGCGGCTCTTATTAGGGTATGTATTAGGCCCTTCATTCATCTGCAATGTTCGATATTGGAGCTTGATGAAAGGGCTAGTGTTGTAGGGTAGTTTTTTTTTTTTGAAAGAGATTTTTTGTTATGTTCGCTGTGATTTGCTATTAATTTCCTCCCTCCTAGTGTTTTTGTAATGTCTTTATAATAGCCAAGTGGAAGTGGATTTGAAGTCTTTTTGTGAGATGTAATTACATCTTTGGATTTGAAGTTGTACGGATTTTCAAATAAATGTCCTTGGAACTTGTTTGGTTATTTTTTGTTGCAATATGATAAAAACACTAAATTCAAGGAAGCAAATAAATAATACTCCCTCCTTGGAGTTTCACTTGAATTGAACAATAAGTAATTAATTTTAATTTTAGAAAAAAAATAAGTCAAAAGATTAAAATACCTTTAGTTTTTGAAAGGTTAAAAATTAAATTCACAAATAACTTTGGAATTGTATTGAGCATTAATTATTTGGTATTGATAATGATAAGGGTAAAATTGGCAAAAAGTGATTGTAATTTTATTGATTGTATAAAAGTGATAATTAAATAAAATTTTACATTTTTTAAAAAGTGAGGGAGTATGACTTGCCTATAGGGCTGTATATTAGTCGGGTTGGGCCGAGTTTTGAAGTGTTTGGGTTTGGCTCGGCCTAATGGATGGGTGTTCGAGCTCGAGATCTAGCTCGGTATATTTGGAGAATCAGAACTCGAGCTCAAGCTTGTTCGCGAACAAGGCTCGGTTTGTGATCATTTAGTTGCTCGTTTGTTCGCTTGTTTGAAGGCTCGTTAAGGGGCTCGTTTATGTGCTCGTTAATGGGCTCGTCTATGAGCTCATTTGCAAGCTCGTTAGTCTGCTCGATTGCGAGCTCGTTTGTGAGCTTGTTTGGAGCTAGATAAACATTTCAAACATCAAATATAAAATACAATTCGCCAAATATAAGCAACCACCTAAAAATAGCAAAAAATCAATAAATAATTTTTACATGGAATACATTAGAAATGTATTTTTTACATGAAATAAATAAAAATGCAGCTTGAAGTAGTTGGTGCAATCTCAGAAACGCAAGTCCATGATCTGATTTATAAATTTGAATCAAAGTCTACAGCAATGCACCTGAAAGAGGACAACATGAATGAAATGAGTGAGATCTCTTATATATGAAAGAAATAGCCGTTCAGATATTGTAAAACAAATTTGCAATCAAGAAAAAAAAGGAACCAAACAACAAACCAAAAATGCAACAAATAGCAAATAAAAATACTAAAATGGTAACTAACAAGATAAACAAAGCAGCATACGCATGAATATATATATATATATATATTTATATATTTAACCACACTTTTTGCACAATAGATACAAAAATACTCAACATAAAATTAAAACAGCAAAATTTTTTATTTTGCAATGTTTGAAACTCTAAATTTTGGCCTTGACGTAGCCAGATATGGATTCCAGACTACTCCAATATAACTTGGATCAATATAGAAGACCGAAGAAAAAGACAAGTAATCACGTTTCACATAACTCATTGTGCAGTTGCTTTCTCCCATCAAATAAACATCATATGAATCTTCCAAAAAAGAAATAATTCAAAATTTTTAATCAAACACCACATTTCACCACCAGAACAAGACAAGAAATTAACAC